>JANAWD010000029.1:0-137038 GCA_027627245.1 Meripilus lineatus | reverse complement strand
TGGAAAGGAAGGTAGGAAGGTTGGTGCTGAGGGGAGAGGTTGGCGGGCTAGAGGGACAGAGAATACATACGGACAATATATATTTGGACAACCCCATCAGTGTAGTATGGGAGATGATACCGAGCGCCAGAGACGCGAACAAATAAGGTAAATGATACTGTACATTTGCTTCTTCGATTTCTCGTCCATGGACAAGGCTGAACACGTCGTAGCTCGTCATCTGAACGTCTCGATCACTATTTTCCGTCACAGTTGTCGCTGTGCTACAGGTATCTTCTGCTCCTTTTGACGAGTCTTTACTTATTCTCTTTAATTTGTATCGGGGTTGACAAGGCAAATCAGTTCCCCACCCCCCTCTCACCAACAATTCCGAGTCAAAGCGGTTCTTTTAATGCCGCCTCCTGGTCATTGGATCTCAATATGGACAGTGCCAACTGAGGACACGCAACCCCTAAGGGGTACAACAGTATAAGCATCGTTAGAACGGTGCAGAACATTCGCAAAAATAAAATGAATAAAGCAGGAAAATCGAGATAGTTGGGACAGTTTAGTCCTTGCAAAAGAGGTGGGAGAGGCGGACAAACTTGAAGCTGTCTGTTATGATACAGTAGCGAGGAGTCTGAAGACGGTATATATAAATTAGACTCGGAAGGGACGATGTGGTGTTGTCTGTGTTCCAGGAGAATGGGTCAATCAGTAAGACATCAGAGCAGCCTGAGGTGGGGAGAGACCACTCGAGTGCCGCTACGTCATAATAATTATCGAGGGATGGTCCGTGGACTCGGCGTGGAGGTTGTTCTCTTTCCACCCAGAACCAACAGAGACTCGGAGACTATGTACAGTACCAATTGATCCGCGGGGTGGCAGATGTCACTCTTCAAGGGGGTCACAGAAATTGATGGTCGTGCATTCGTGACGCGTGACAGACCCCCTAGACCATTTACCACCTCAGAACAAATAACCGTCCCCCAACTTGAAGGCTGGGCCGGAACCATCCCTCCAGCTTATCATGAGACTTCGTCTCGTGTCTCGAATCTTGCGGAGGAAACCAATTGTATCATCCCACTCATATCCTCACGAAATACTGATCGCTATTTTTCAGAACCTCCTTGGCCCCTTCTACCGATATTCTTCCAGCTTTCTGGATGAACTTCCTCATGATGTTTTCGGTTCAGAATTTTCAGATAGGTATGGCATAAAGTTCAAGCAGCCCGACCTCATTGCTGCGGCTCTCGTTTGCAAGTCGTGGTACATCGCCGCAATGGATCTCCTGTATACCTCGCCTCGCACCCGTACGCAACGTCACTTAAAAGGACTCAAGACGGCTCTCAAACGGAATCCATCCTTCTCCACCCATGTCAAGGGCCTAACCTTTTCTGACGACTCCGAATTGACACTTTGGATTGGTATCAAATATCTGTTGTTTAGGATCGAACCGGATGAGGGGCCACCAGTACCCCACCTTTCTCGCATTCATCGTATTCTGAAGATTTGCCCCTACATCGATACGTTGACTATCCTTCGGACTTCGAGGCTTTTTGACGAACTCTTGCCACTCTCCTCCTACTTTCCCCTCCACATAGGTCTCCATCAACGACTACGGGTTCTCGTCATTTCGAAGCTTTACGCTGCATCTCTCGCATCGATCTCGATCATCCCCGGCGTTGAATTTTCGGCACTGGAAATACTCCAACTAAGAATGCTTAGAATAAGAGACCCTATCGAGGCACCTCCCATCGAATTTCCTCCCACCCAAACACGCTTTCCACGGTTGCGGATCCTTCAATTTGCCATTTCAGCTTTTTTCGACGAAGGGATTCCCGATACTATGGACATCACATCACATGCATTCCCTCGACTGGATACTCTGGAGTTCCACTCTGTCTCCGGATATCCAAGGATAGAACTGAGCTGTCTCCGGCAGCTGAGGAAGTTGTATATGTTTGATCACGATGTTCCCACAGATTGGTGGGCCGGGGGCCACTTGGACGGCATCCAGGACCTCACTCTCTCTTGCCAATTTTTCTCAAGTTCGAGAGTCGCGGAGCTCAAGACTCTTTCGCTTCCACGAGGGTTGCGGACACTGAGGTTCCTGAGTTTCTCATCATCCAAGTATCTCAGCGAATCCTGTGCAAGGCCACCTACAGACCCAAAAGAGCTAAAAGACTTCGAAACTTGCGCCGATTGGTTTTTGTATCAGCAGAGCAGGTTCCCTTCTGATCTGAATACGATTGAGGTACTGCACTGTCTGGAGAAGCCTCAACCTGGGTCGGAAGGATTCGACGCCTTTCTCGCGATCCTGGATCGCTTCGAAGACATTTGTAAGAAACACGGATTGATATTCCGTACAGTCTATCGTTGTATGTATTTTGACAATGGTGAAGCAGTGTTCAGATTCTGATGGATTTGATAGTTTCGGACGAGTTATTCCGGCCTGAGGGCAAATGGATGGTCGACAAAGAGATTTTTCCTTGAACGGTAAGCTTTTTGGCTAACCCTCGTCATGTCCAGTTGCTGCCAATGAATGTTGAACCATTCTTGACCAGGTACCCCCCACGGATCCTCTGCTTGTATGCTATCATGGGTCGAGGTCCCGGCTGGGGTTTTCATCTGGGAATCACACTCTTCTCTTCTCAAGAATGAACCGGTAGCCTCCTTCCTCTTCCTTCCTCGAGTGCCTTGTGCTGTATTTATCAGTGCTTTTGATTCCATGATTTCTTGATCTCGTTGATGATAGTATCTTTCTTATACTTGAATATGACCCTTCGATCTGGCACAATGTACGTCACACCTGTTAAACCCACAGTAAATGGTGTCATAAATACTTGACTGTTGGTCCGACTTCGTAATCCAAACTACACGTATACAAGCGATAATCACGAGCAAGGGGCTGCGGACGCGAACAGCAAGGACGACTTTGAGAGCCTCACTGGCACAGTCAAGGCGCTCTGGCACGAAAGAGTGGCCCGGGCCCAGCCGTGCCAGTTCCTCGTGACTCATTTGACGTGTTACATGCGCCACGATTGTGCTCATGATGGAAGTACTAGCAGTTGGTCTTCGCCAGCATTAGGCCGTTCACTCAGAGGTATATCCCCCTCAAAGCAACACTTCATTTGCATCCAGCTAACTCCACCATGAGAATCCCTCTCTTGTCTCGACTTTTGAAAAGGAAGCCAGTTGTGTCATCTCCTTCGTATCCGTACGAACTTCTCATTGCCATCTTTCAGAAACTTCTCGACCCCTACGATCGATTTTCTCCAAGTTTTTCAAATGAACTTCCACACGAAGTTTTCCCTGTCAGTGTATTCTCTCCAAAGTTCAAGCGCACCGACCTCCTTGCCGCAGCTCTCGTTTGCAAGACGTGGTACATTGCCGCAATGGACCTACTGTATACCTTCCCACGCGCCTGTACACCACCTCACCTAAAACTTTTCGAAGAGGTTCTGAAACGGAATCCATCTTTCTCCTCCCATGTCAAGGGCCTTATCTTTTTCGAAGAAAGGGAGTGGTCAACTTGGACTGGTATCAAATATCTGTTCTTTTGCATTAAACCCGATCACAGGCCACCGATATCTCACCTTTCTCGCATCCATCGCATTCTTGAAATGTGTCCCTACGTCGATACGTTATCTTTCTTTCGGACTACGTGGTTAGATGAAGATCCCTTGCCACTCTCCTCCTACTTTCCCATCCACATTGGTCTTCATAAACGATTACGGGTTCTCACCATAACAGATCTTTCCGCTGCATCTCTCGCATCAATCTCGATAATCCCTGGTGTTGAATTCTCGGCGCTTGAAGTCCTACGACTTGCATCGCTTCACATACGAGACACTCGTGACCCCAACGCATCTCCCATCGAGGTTCCTCCAATCCAAACTCGCTTTCCACGATTGCGGGTCCTTCAAATTGCCTTTTCCCCTTTTTACGATGAAGGGATCCCTGATACCATGGACATCACATCACATGCCTTCCCTCTGCTGGATACTCTGGAGCTCCACTCAGTCTGGGGTTATCCAAGGATAGAACTGAGCTGTCTCCGGCGGCTGAAGAAGTTGTATGTTTATTCGACTGATCAAGATGTACCCACAGATTGGTGGGCCGGGGGACACTTAGATGGCATCGAGGACCTCACTCTCCCTTGCCAGTTTTTCTCGAGTTCGAGAGTGGCGGTGCTCAAGACTTTGTCACTTCCTCAAAGGTTACGGACCCTCAGGTTCCTCAGTTTCTCATCAAGACGATATCTCTATAAATGCTGCATCAGGCCACCTACAGATCCAGACGAGCTTCAAGACTTCGAAGCTTGCGCCAATGGGTTTTTGTGTCAACAGAGCGTGTTTCCTGCCGATCTGAATACGATTGAAGTACTGCACTGTCTGGAGAAGCCTCAATCTGGATCCGAAGGATTTGATGTCCTTCTCGCGATCCAGGATCGCTTCGAAGACATTTGTAAGCAACACAGATTCATATTCCGTGCCGTTTATCGTCGTAAGTAGTTTGGTAATAGTAAAGCTGTGTTCAGGCTCTGATCAATCTCATAGTCCCTGACGACAAACTTGAATTTCAGCCTCAAGGCAAATGGATAGTTGACAAAGAGATGTTTCCTTGAACGGTGAGCTTCATGGCCAACCCTCGTTATGCCCAGCTGTTGCCAGTGAGTGTTGAATGTTATCGACCAGGTACCCTCACGGAGAGAACACTTTTCTGCTTGCATGCTACAATGTGCCACAGTCCTGGTCGAGGGTTGTATACCGGGAAATTCGAGCGGGCGTGCCTCAATTTCTCACACAAACGCTAGGGTCATGTACAGTACAATACGCGAACCATATACTATTTTCGGACGGAACGTCGGGACCCCGTGCCTCATAGGCTAATTTTGGTCGAGCGCGTCGGTCACCAATTAACTTCGTCAAGGGTTTTCATCTGGAAAACACAGACTTCTCACGATTTAACAAGTCCTTTGTGTCGTATTTGACAGGACTATTAATTCCATGATATCTTGCTTTCGTTAATGATAGTATCTGTCTTATACAGTACTAATGCAATTCTCAGATCTGGTACAATGCTTTTCACACCAAACCTGTCAAAACCGCATTATATCATAAAACACTACGTGTAGTCAGAGATACTCAACGGTTGGCGCCGCTTTTGGTCCCATATGCCTTCGTAATCAGAGCGAGATTCAAGAACAGAAATGGCACCGTCAGGGTACTGGCACCAAGGAACAGTGCCCTGGTCCAACCCTTGCCGGTCCCCTTGTGACTCATGTAACGCGTAACGGCCGCGTATGCCACGGTGTGCGCCACGGTGCGCCAGCCTTCGGTGCACCACCATTCAGCCATTCTTTCAAAGACACATCCCTCCTGCAGCATGAAGACCCCTCTCGTGTCTCGATTTTTCAGAAGGAAACCAGTTGTTGTGTCGTCTCGTTCGTATCCGTACGAACTCCTCATAGCCATCTTTCAGAAACTCCTCGACCCCTACGATTGCTATTCTTCCAGTTTTTTGTATGAACTTCCACATCGGGTTTTTGATACAGGCTTTTTTTCTACAAAATTCAATCGTACCGACCTCCTTTCTGCTGCTCTCGTATGCAAGACGTGGTACATTGCTGCAATAGACCTCCTGTATATCTCGCCACGCACCTGTTCGCCACGGCACCTCAAACTACTCGAGAAGGTTCTCAAACGGAATCCATCGTTCTCCTCCCATGTCAAGGGCCTCACCTTGATTGACGAACGGGATTGGCCAATTTGGACAAGTATCAAACATCTGTTCTTTGGCATCGAACTGGATCAAAAGCCACCACTTTCTCAGTCTCGCCTTTCTCGCATTCATCGCATTCTCAAAATGTGCCCCTACGTCGATACGTTGTCTCTCCTTCGGATTACGTGGTTTGATGAAGAACCCTTGCCACTCTCCTCCTATTTTCCTGTCCACATAGGTCTCCATAAACGTTTAAGGGTTCTCGCCATATCGGATCTTTACGTTGCATCCCTCGCCTCGCTCTCGATTATCCCTGGCGTTGAATTTTCGGCGCTGGAAATACTCCAACTTAGGTCGATTCAAGTTAGAGACCGGCCTCACCTCGAGGCATCTTCCATCGAGGGTCCTCCTATCCAGATACGCTTTCCACGATTGCAGGTCCTTCAAATCGCGTTTTCCCCTTTTCACGATGAAGGGATCCCTGATACCATGGACATCACATCACATGCCTTCCCTCAGCTGGATACTCTGGAGCTCCACTCAGTCTGGGGCTATCCAAGGATAGAACCGAGCTGTCTCCGGCAGTTGAAGAAATTGTATGTTTTTTCGCATGATGATCAAGATGTACCCACAGATTGGTGGGCCGGGGGGCAATTAGACGGCATCCAGGACCTCACTCTCCCTTGCCAGTTTTTCTCGAGTTCGAGAGTGACTGTGCTCAAGACTCTGTCACTTCCTCAAGGGTTGCGGACCCTCAGGCTCCTCAGTTTCTCATCAAGAAGATATCTCTATGAATTCTGCGCCAGGCCACCTACATATCCAGAAGAGCTACAAGACTTTAAAACTTGCGCCGATTGGTTGTGGTATCAGCAGAGCAGGTTCCCTTCGAATCTGAATATGATCGAGGTACTGCACTGTCTCGAGAAGCCCCAGCCTGGGTCGGAAGGATTCGACGCCTTTCTCGTGATCCTGAATCGCTTTGAAGACGTTTGTAAGCAACATGGATTGATGTTCCGTACCGTTTATCGTCGTATGTAGCTTGGTCATAGTGAAGCAAGGTCTCGACACTGATCAATTTCATAGTTCTGGATGGATTAAATCGGCGTGACGAGGGCGAATGGATAGTTGACAAAGAGATTTTTCCTTGAACGGTGACAGGTGAGCTTCGTGGCCAACCCTGTTTATGTCCAGCTGCTACCAGTGAATGCTGAACCCTTATTGGCTCGGACCAGGTATCCCCACGGAGAGAACCCTTGCCTGCTTCCATGCTATCATGGGCCACTGGCACAGTCCTGGTTGAGGGTTTTCATCTGGGAATCATACTCTTCCCTTCTCAAGAATGAACCGGTAGCCTTCTTCCTCTTCCTTCCTCGAGTGCTTTGTGCTGTATTTATCAGTACTTTCAATTCCGTGATATCTTGATCTTGTTGATAGTATCTGTCTGATAATAATGACCCTTCGATCCGTACGTCACACCAAACCTGATAAACCCACACGAAATGTTGTCAAAAATACTTAACTGTTGGTCCGACTTCGTGAACCAAACCACACGTATACAAGCTATAATCACGACTCAGAGCAAGGAGCTGCGGACGCAAACAGCGAGGACTTAAGAGCCTCACTGGCACGGTCAACTTGAAGGCGCTCTGGCATGAAAGAAGAGTGGCCCGGGCCCAGCTGTGTTAGCTCCTCGTGACTCATTTGACATGTTACGTGTGCCACGATTGTGCTCACCAGCAAGAAGTTGGTCTTCACCACCATTAGGCCGTTCACTCAGAGCTACATCCCTCCTCAAAGCAACACTTCATTTGCATCCAGCTCAATGCGCCATGAGAATCCCTCTCTTGTCTCGACTTTTGAGAGGGAATCCAGTTGTTGTGTCATCTCCTTCGTATCCGTACGAACTCCTCATAGCCATCTTTCAGAAACTCCTCGACCCCTACGATCGATATTCTCCCAGTTTTTTACATGAACTTCCACATGATGTTTTCCCCGCCGGTGTATTCTCTCCAAAGTTCAAGCGCACCGACCTCCTTGCCGCAGCTCTCGTTTGCAGGACGTGGTACATTGCCGCAATGGACCTCCTGTATACCTTACCACGCGCCTGTACACCGCCTCACCTGAAACTTTTCGAAGAGGTTCTCGAGCGGAATCCATCTTTTTCCTCCCGTGTCAAGGGCCTTACCTTTTTCGAAGAAAGGGAATGGTCACTTTGGACTGGTATCAAATATATGTTCTTTGGCACCAAACCCGAGAACAGGCCACCGGAATCTTACCTTTCTTGCATCCATCGCATTCTTGAAATATGTCCCTACGTCGATACGTTGTCTTTCTTTCGGAATACGTGGATAGATGAAGATTCCTTCCCACTCTCCTCCTACTTTCCCGTGCACATTGGTCTTCATAAACGATTACGGGTTCTCACCATAACAGATCTTTCCGCTGCATCTCTCGCATCAATCTCAATCATCCCCGGTGTTGAATTCTCAGCACTGGAAGTACTTCGACTCAAATTGGTTAGCATACGAAAACCTCGTTATCTCGATACATCTCCCACCGAGGTTCCTCCCATTCAAACACGCTTTCCACGGTTGCGGGTCCTTCAAATTGCCTTTTCCCCTTTTTTCGACGAAGGGATCCCTGATATCATGGACATCACATCATACGCCTTCCCTCGGCTGGATACTCTGGAGCTCCACTCAGTCTGGGGCTATCCAAGGATAGAACCGAGCTGTCTCCGGCAGTTGAAGAAATTGTATGTTTTTTCGCATGATGATCAAGATGTACCCACAGATTGGTGGGCCGGGGGGCACTTAGACGGCATCCAGGACCTCACTCTCCCTTGCCAGTTTTTCTCGAGTTCGAGAGTGGCTGTGCTCAAGACTCTGTCACTTCCTCAAGGGTTGCGGACCCTCAGGCTCCTCAGTTTCTCATCAAGAAGATATCTCTATGAATTCTGTGCAAGGCCACCTACAGACCCAAAAGAGCTAAAAGACTTCGAAGCTTGCGCCGATTGGTTGTGGTATCAGCAGAGCAGGTTCCCTTCGAATCTGAATACGATCGAGGTACTGCATTGTCTCGAGAAGCCCCAGCCTGGGTCGGAAGGATTCGACGCCTTTCTCGTGATCCTGAATCGCTTTGAAGACGTTTGTAAGCAAGACGGATTGATGTTCCGTACCGTTTATCGTCGTATGTAGCTTGGTCATAGTAAAGCTGTGTTCAGGCTCTGATCAATCTCATAGTCCCTGACGACAAACTTGAATTTCAGCCTCAAGGCAAATGGATAGTTGACAAAGAGATGTTTCCTTGAACGGTGAGCTTCATGGCCAACCCTCGTTATGCCCAGCTGTTGCCAGTGAGTGTTGAACGTTATCGACCAGGTACCCTCACGAAGAGAACACTTTTCTGCTTGCATGCTACAATGTGCCACAGTCCTGGTCGAGGGTTGTATACCGGGAAATTCGAGCGGGCGTGCCTCAATTTCTCACACAAACGCTAGGGTCATGTACAGTACAATACGCGAACCATATACTATTTTCGGACGGAACGTCGGGACCCCGTGCCTCATAGGCTAATTTTGGTCGAGCGCGTCGGTCACCAATTAACTTCGTCAAGGGTTTTCATCTGGAAAACACAGACTTCTCACGATTTAACAAGTCCTTTGTGTCGTATTTGACAGGACTATTAATTCCATGATATCTTGCTTTCGTTAACGATAGTATCTGTCTTATACAGTACTAATGCAATTCTCAGATCTGGTACAATGCTTTTCACACCAAACCTGTCAAAACCGCATTATATCATAAAACACTACGTGTAGTCAGAGATACTCAACGGTTGGCGCCGCTTTTGGTCCCATATGCCTTCGTAATCAGAGCGAGATTCAAGAACAGAAATGGCACCGTCAGGGTACTGGCACCAAGGAACAGTGCCCTGGTCCAACCCTTGCCGGTCCCCTTGTGACTCATGTAACGCGTAACGGCCGCGTATGCCACGGTGTGCGCCACGGTGCGCCAGCCTTCGGTGCACCACCATTCAGCCATTCTTTCAAAGACACATCCCTCCTGCAGCATGAAGACCCCTCTCGTGTCTCGATTTTTCAGAAGGAAACCAGTTGTTGTGTCGTCTCGTTCGTATCCGTACGAACTCCTCATAGCCATCTTTCAGAAACTCCTCGACCCGTACGATCGCTATTCTTCCAGTTTTTTGTATGAACTTCCACATCAGGTTTTCGATACAGGCATTTTTTCTCCGAAATTCAAGCGCAAAGACCTCCTTTCTGTTGCTCTCGTTTGCAAGACGTGGTACATTGCCGCAATGGACCTCCTGTATATCTCGCCACGAACCCGTACGCCACGGCAGCTCAAACTACTCGAGAAGGTTCTCAAAACGAGTCCATCCTTCTCCTCCCATGTCAAGGGTCTAACTTTCATTGACAAACCGGATTGGACAATTTGGAGTGATCTCAAATTTTGGTGCTGCGACGTGACGCCAGACATGAAATCACCAGTGTCTCACCTTTCTCGTATTCATCGCATTCTCAAAATTTGCCCCTACGTCGATACGTTGTTTCTCCTTCGGACTACGTGGTTTGATGAAGACCCCTTGCCACTCTCCTCCTACTTTCCCGTCGACATTGGTCTTCATAAACGATTACGGGTTCTCGCCATAATGAATCTTTCCGCTGCATCTCTCGCATCGATCTCGATCATCCCTGGTGTTGAATTCTCGGCACTGGAGATACTTCAGCTTAAATTCGTTGGAATAAGAGACTCTCGTCACCTCGAGGCATCTCCCATCGAGGCTCCTCTTATCCAAACACGCTTTTCGCGATTGCGGATCCTTCAAGTTGCCTCTTCCCCTTTTTACGATGAAGGGATCCCTGATACCATGGACATCACATCACATGCCTTCCCTCTACTGGATACTCTGGAACTCTACTCAAACTTTGGATATCCAAGAGTAGAAACGAGCTGTCTCCGGCAGTTGAAGAAGTTGTATATTTTCTCAGATGAACAAGATGTACCTACAAGTTGGTGGACCGGGGGGCACTTAGATGGTATCCTGGACCTCACTCTCCCTTGCCAGTTTTTCTCGAGTTCGAGAATGGCGGTGCTCAAGACTTTGTCGCTTCCTCAAGGATTACGGACCCTCAGGTTCCTCAGTTTCTCATCAAGACGATATCTCTATGAATGCTGCGCAAGGCCACCTACAGATCCAGACGAGCTACAAGACTTCAAAGCTTGCGCCGATTGGTTTTTGTGTCAGAGCATATTTCCCTCCGACCTGAACACGATTGAAGTACTGCCCTGTCTCGAGAAGCCTCAACCTGGGTCGGAAGGATTCGACGCCTTTCTCGTGATCCTGAATCGCTTTGAAGATGTTTGCAAGCAACACGGATTGATTTTCCGTACTGTCTATCGTCGTATGTAGTTTGGCAATAGTGGGGCCGTGTTCAGACTTTGATGAATTCCACAGTTTTGGACGGAGGATATCGGCCTCAGGGCAAATGGGTCATTGACAGAGAGATCTTCCCTTGAATGGTGAGCTTTGTGATCAACCCTTGTCACGTACAGTTGTTGAATGTTGAATTCTGTTTGACCAGGTAACCCCCACAGAGGGATCACTATTCTGATAGCATGCTACAATGGACCACGGTTCTGATTGAGTGTATTCAACTAGGAAATCACATTCTTGCTTGAGGTGCTCTGTGCCGTATTTAACAGGATTATTGATCTCGTAATATCTTGATCTCGTTAATGCTAGTATCTTATTTTAAGTGACAGCACTTCATGTAGTACATATCCTACAATCCTATGTCGTGTTCAACACTCGCTGCAGGGTGTAACGGAAATGATAACGCAGTATTGGATTTGTATGATCCCAGACGGGAACCCACGAATCAAGCCGACATGAGCGAGGGGGAAAGTCTGGGCCAGCAAGGCTTATTCGGCGCGATACTTATTCAAGTTTGTTTTTTTTGATGAACTTCAAGTTGGAGGATCACGTTCGACGTCCTGCCTCACCACACCCACCGGCGAATGATATTCCATGATATAGAGTGTGGCATAGCGAGAATACAAACGAATACATATTGACTATGGTACAAACAGGCCCGTCAGTACTAAATACGTACACGATCAAAGAAAAAATCATCTGAAACCAGGAGGAATCCAGCTTCTTCAGACGAACATTCGGACAGAACTCGGAGACGGTCCATCACGAAGCGAGTAGAAAATGAAAGAGCCAAACCAGGATGGATGATTCCACCAACGAAGAAAGATAAGACTGAAAAAGAACGCAGTACGAAAAAAGCCACAGAATTGGGTAGAAACAAAACTGGGCAAGGTGAAGAGAACATAGATAGAAATGACAGGTCTGTAAGATGCGAGCGATCGAGACATGAATATGCAATGACAGCCTATACACCTACCGCAAGGGCCTGAGCCTGAGCTTGGGAGGTCGGCGGAGTAGTATTCCGGCGAGTGACGCATGGTCGGGCGGAGGTTTTTCTCCAGTCCCTCTGGGTGGAACTTGGTTTTTGCTTCGAGCTTCCTGAACTCGAGAACAAGTGGAACACAGAAAGATCGAGTTGTCGTACTATAATTGTTTCGGCCACGACAGGTTTTTTCGTTAGCCTGCACTCTATTCCTAACGAAGAAACAAATCAGACCACGGAAACCATAAGGTGACGTACAAGTAAAGCGACGTTTGGGTGAAGCTGGTCTGTCTGCGGGAGGCTGGCGAGGTGGGAGCGGAGGTGATACTGGTGGCCTCAGCTCTTCATTGTCAATGATCATAATAGTGAGCGATAGGTGTGGAAATGGGGCACATCGGGCGTTACCTTCCGGTGCCGTACCCACAGGTGCTTCAAGAATAGGTCCTCCAAGAACGGAGCGTCTAGATAACGTCGACGAGTGATTCTCGGGAAGCGCACCGAGAACAGTATTTGCTCGGGCGATAGGGATAATTGGGTGGGATGTGCGAACCGGTGGAGGAGGCATTTCCTGGAATTTATGAGGTTGTATACATTAGATCTATGACACAACTTGAGATGGGGGGTAACTGACAGGGCGTGCGGCTTTCCTCAAGTCCGCTATCTCCTGTCGGAGCGTCGAATTTTGCGCAGACAACGTCATTAAGTTCGACGCGAGACAGAGGAGGGATAATAAGAGACAAGCGATGATTATATCATAGAATGTCTCTGTCCACAACATGGTGGAACGTTATGATTAGAAACGCGATGATTTATGGAGTGGAGAATGGGATAGAGGTAGTGTATTGGGAAAAGAGCGCTCTATAACAAAGGATGGTGATATGAGTGAACGAACTGTGGAAGGGATGCAGCGATCCCCAGCCTTATATGCCAATTGCGAACCCTGTATGTGCGTCAAGCGGAGATGGAATATCCGCTGCGATAAGCACGGATGATACGAGACTAGGGGGCCACATACCATATGCGAAAGCCTGTACGGTCAGGCGGGAGGGACATTGCAATGTAATAGGAAACCACCATCGTAATGCAGACTGGGAGGGCACGAGGCTTTCAAACTCAGTATTCAAACCTACTGCGCCGTTCAGCCACAATCAAAGCATAAGTCGACATCGCACCGAAGTACCCGAGATCCAGGGAGAGTCCTGGAGAATCTCAGTAATCTTCCCCAGGCTCTGCGATCGGAAACACGGACGTGTGTTTGTATCCTAAATCCAATTGTCTGTTCAAGTCGGCTTTGACGAAAGCGCTGCGTTGTTGGGGTAACGTTCTCCTGGACTTTGGGTAGGTTGAGACTCGAGAGTAGCCAGTTTTGGACTAGCAACAAGCAGCAAGGGTCGAAGTTGCACTAACCAAAATCCCCCAAAATGATGCATATCGGAGACTCGATTCCATATAGCCCGTTCTTGACCGGATCTCTCGACCGCATTTCTTAATAGCCTTCTCGGACCCCAGTAGTTACTACCAACAAGACAACGAGGTATTATTGCCCTTGAAACGTCGCACATCTGAGAAATTCTTACCAAGCAATAGCCAGCGAGCTTCAGAATCACAATGCTTTTACGGCTTGATACTTGGAATGAGTCACATCTTCAGCGGGAATGATTGACGCACTTTGAATGAATACGACTGGATGGCGTTTGAGTTTGACTGACAGCAATCTAGAGTTGGCGCACCCTGGATTGGATGTGAATGGTATTACCCACTTTGGTCTCTAAAGGAAATGAGGCGCGAGGAGACCAAAACCGCTCACAAGGAACTCCAGAGAACCTCGATCGGTTGTGATGCTCTTCCGTGAATCAGACACTTCGGAGTTCCGATGACAAAGCCAATGTATACCGTATAATAAGTCCGAGAACCGACAGGAATAAATTATTGACAAGAATACGAAATGCGAGGTGAAGGTGATTAGGAGCGAGGGATACGATACGTTCCAGGGTGATAATAACTGCGCGTGAAATATGAGATTCTAAGATCAAAGTAATATCGCGTTGAATGAAACGTACCCAAAAAAGAATGGTGTGGTGCATTAAATTATGGTGGCAGTGACTTTTCATTTCATCTCCGAGCCTTCAGACCTTCCCATTCTCCGAACTCATCTAAATCTCCAGAACCACTGCCTTCCGGCCGAGCGAGCGTAGCGTCGGATGACGTCGACTCCCTGTGTTCATCTTCTTCTTGATGGTGATCACCACTGGATATCATCCTCTCGCGTTCGCCTTCTCCGCCATCAACACCGTGGCCGAGATCCCTCCTAGGAGGTGGGGGATGCTCATCCTCGTCCTCCTCGTCTGAGATATCTCCGACTTGCCATAACACATCCTCGGTGCCCTCGTCATCATTCAAGCCCTGCTCTTCGTCGCCGACTTTCCCGCCCTTGTTGCGTCTTCCGGACACTCTCCTGTTCTGAGGAGACAGTGAAGAAAGTGCCATTCCAGACCCAGGAGCGGACCTTGGGGTAGCAACATGGTGAACAGCATGCTCGTCGGGTTTCTTGTGCGTGAGTAATACTACCCCCGAGACGAGGACAAGAATTGATACGAATATCAAGAAGAGTGCCCAGGATTCATAGGCATCAACCTCGTCATTGAAAATCTGTGACAATGTTTCAGTTAGGGTTCATAGACCAAATCCTAATACACCAAATGGGTTTAACTCACCAAAGAGTCTAGAAATCTGCCGCCCAAACATGCGCATCACACGTGGCGATGAGTTCACAGCAATTGAGAATTGGAAGCAAGAATGAGACTTACCCTACTGCGGTATAAACGCCATAAAACACTGGGACAACTAGAGTGGAATCGTAGATCTTGAGTGCGCGATTCAAGCACAATATTTGGACAACCGCGGTAAATGCGAGAAGAATAAATGTGAAGATGGTTGAAGCCCGCCCGAATTGATTTCCCGTGTTCTGGTGAGAGAGACTACCAGTGATCAACTTGACCCTATTACGAGGAAATAACGTCAACATTTCCGTCTTATCATGAAGCGGGAGATCAGAAACAGAAGTACGTACGATGCTTTCGCAAACACCAGAGTGCCACCTGCTAATCCACCACCACAACATGCCCAACCGATACCAAGGGTCCAAGCGACTCGTTTGTCTTCTTGAGGAGCTGTCCACATTTCTAGCCACTCCTTGATTTTTACGAGGCCATACTCCCAAGTGGCACGGATTCTTGTGAACACATTCTTGACTTTACCCCAGAAGTTCGTGGCCGGAGGTAGGGGGGCTGCCCAGTCTGGCGGTGTCATGGCACCATACGGGACCGCACTTAGATCCGCACGAGAAGCCAAAACAGCGTCTAGTTGGGATGTGAAAATGTAGAGGAACATGAGAGTGAATGACATCAAGAAGAAGTATCCGAGCCAGTTGCCTCTTGTCCATAGATAGGTTAGGTGGTCGGCGTTGGTTTCGGAACCAAGACCACTATTGATGGACCCAAACGCTACGATCCCAATGACGCCAAATATCACAATGATAGTACCCTATATTACAGAGTTGAGATACCATCATATGACGAATGGAACCAAAGTAACTTACCCAGATGTCGTTGCCTGTGACAGGTGAGTTGACAAGGAACTTTGCAAACAGGAAGTTGAAGATCAAGGAAGTGGAACCCAAGGGAGCAACGTATTCTGTTTCGTAGGTTAGCCTCGTTGATTCATGAACATAGCGTTTGCCCTACCTGCTCTCATATACTCTAGAGCGATTGTACTGCCAATCACTTGCGATAGACTGCGGACCTTAGTGTCTTCCTGCAGCAATATCACGAAGAAAATGGACATACATGTAGAGCAACATTCCCAACAGCCATAGTGGTCTCAGCCAATCGCTCTTTCGCGCAGCTTTTGGGATAGCACTGGTTCTAACCTGGCCCCAGGTTGTAACGTCAACATCAACACACCCCTGCAACGAAAGCCAGGACTCACATGGTCTAATTTTGTCAAATTCAAGCCAGCAGCATTGAGGATAGAAGCAAGTAGGACAATTGCGAGTCCAATAATGAAGGCCACGACGGGGTTAGCATGATGTGCCGGCACAGGGTCATTACTCGTAACTGGGTCTATGGTCGCGCTTGGCGTAGCAGAGGGTATAATTGATGTCGCAGAGCTCAGTAGGCTTGTCGTGGACGCCTCCAGTAGTGAGCTCATACTGGGATGGAGGCGAGAATGAAAGGACGGAGGAATTAGACAATGATGGTCGTAGTAATGTCTGTCAACTCGTCTCTGATTCCAGCGCAGCCTCCAGGCCACAGTAATGGGGCAAAGCCAAGCGCCGGATGATGGCCTGATGCTGACACTCATACCCGGCAATACCCGTAATCCTAATTTGGCAAATAGACGCTTTAAGTCACGTGTATCCAGTCAACACGACACCGCGTCAAACGGGAGGGCAGCTGAAACCCGAACCCTCACCAACACCTGTTGAACTTACCACAACACATTAACGTGTCGATACCGAAGATGGTTGTATCCGACGGAGAGAGAGACTATGATGAGAAAGATGAGCTGCCTTCGGACTTTGACGAAGTGGAGGAGAATGGCTTCAGCATTGGAGAGCGTCTTGTTGCACCAAGCGCGACAATGTACACAACGGCAGACCTTCACAGTATGCACTTTTTCACTTCTACTTTGATATTCTTCTTATCTTGGCTTATCTGTCGTTAGGCCTTATACACGAAGGAATAATTGACTTGAACCCACCATACCAACGAGGTGCGCCGAACTGATTTATACTTGCTTGGACCTACATCCTGAAGCATTGCGAACAGATATCGTCTGGACAGAAGCAAAACAAGTCCGTCTCCTAGACTCTATATACCGCAATTTTTATGTTCCTCCCATTGTATTCGCCATTACCCATGAAGACGGAGAAGAAGTCAAGAGATGTGTGGACGGGAAACAGAGGTTGACTTCGATTCAGAAGTTTATCGATGGTCAGGTAAGCATATTTCCCATCCTACATGGCCTCCCACATTCAATCATTCTCCAAAGATACCATGTATGCAATTTCCATTCCAGTCCTTTGTGAAGCAATATGCGGATAGCTCAAACCACCGAATGACATAGACAGGGACCCTCGATCAAGGAAAACGTATTGGTGGACATGTGCCGATAAAAGCAACAAACTCGAGGTGCCAAAGTATTGGAAGGAGGACTTTTCACAGAAACAAATCACCTGTGGTTCGTATAACCCTCTCGCCTCAGCATCTAAAAATACCGATCACTCATGGCTTCCTCGCCGCACATTCAGTGGAGTATAGCCAACTTTCACACGCGATGGAGCGAGATATCTTCCAACGGGTGCAACTCGGAATGCCACTGACTGCGGCCGAAAAACTTCAAGCCATTGCCTCGCCTTGGGCTGACTGGATTTCTCAGTTAGACGAGCAATTCGTCGACAGCGAAGACGGAATTACATCGAACATGAATGTCGATATGAGGCGTGGTCGCAACTTCCAATCACTTGCACAGATGATCTATTGCTGCGATGGAATACCAGAGCAGCTCGTCCCAACGGCCCAGAAGATGGAAGCTTGGGTCTCAAGAGCTGATGAACCCGATGCAGGGTTCAAGATCGCTATTTCAAACGTGTTGACGGAGTATTGGCATTTGTCGCATGCAGATGAATACAACGCGGCATTCACCAAGATCAAACAGCGCGTTGCTCCAATTGAGTTCGTTTTCATCGGTGAGCCTTTTTATCAAGCGCAGAGTTGATCTTGCAGTCGAACTCCTCTCACTATGTCTGGCCATCTTCACAAAGGTATCTTGTTATACGTGATGAAAGGGTGCTCCCATGAGGATCGAGCCGAGGAGATCTATAATATGCGAACACACATTCGTCGACAATTCTCCGACGTCAGAGCACGCAGTGATATCATCAAGGTTCTGTGGAATTTTGCAGCTTCTACCTCGATGAAATACGACACAGGTTTCCACTTCAATGAAGTTGCCGCACCGCCTCCAAAGAAGACTAGAAAGAGAAAAGCGAAGGAAAGCGATGGTGAGGAGAGTGATTATAGAGCAGGGACGGCATCAGGCACGAAGTCAAGAGCAAAGAGGAAAAGCACCGCGAAATGATTCAGGCGGGTATCGTGCGCGTTTGTCACCGGACCTGGTATTGTAGGTTGCGGTTATGATGGGACCCTTGTGCTTTTTGCTGTGACACACCTCAGTGTGACGATACTTCTAACTCTGTTGTTACCTTTAGATCAAACTCTTCGACCTTTCAGCCAGACCGGTTCCGCGTTCTGTCTTTCTATTCGTGTAACGCCTGCCTTCGCAGTTTGTATTTTTAACGCAAGCTGTCGCTATCCGCGAGCTTTAGTCCTAGCAGTATACCATACTCCGGTTGGGTCAGTGACTGCGCGGGCGAATTTCAATAACAACTTGTCTCTTTCTTTATTATCGACGACTATATCAGAAAGGAAAGGTGATATGTCTTCTGCCCTCCACCGAGACCGTGTCAGGAAGAGACGGTCGAAGCGTAATGCAGGCTCTGTCGGTAAGGCGGAGCAAGGGAAATATGTCAAGAGTGGTATTGGAGGATACCGGTTCGGTGAGGGATTGGAGAGGTAATTGCCCTTGAAAGACGAATCGTATGAGCCTCAGCTCTGGACGTTAGGTCGATCCAATACGCACCGCAAGCAACTCGAGGGAGGGAACGCTTTCAAATGTATCACCTACCGTAGTTTTCCATTTCGCCATGAATTCCTCTTCTGAAATAGGGTCGTCCTGAAGAGGAGCCAATTCAGCCAAGCAAAAAGTCGGCAGAACGGTAGAGCGTACTTTGAAAGTTCGAAGGATTCCCACTCCAACCTCTTTGACAGTCGCATTTACGTCCATCTTCCACATACCCTCATCGATATCTCCGAACCAAGACATCACCTGCGTGGATACCTTTCGCTTGATGTCGTGCTCGTCCTCTAGGGAAGAAGCCAGCTCTTTCACAGGTGCGGCTTGGTGCGAGAGGGAGAGAGATACGAGATAATTCAGAAGTAACTCGAGAATTGTTGTGAGATGAGAGTGGGCAATTGGTCTCAGATCACCTAAATGAAAGGGATGTACATATTGCAGAGTCGGGTTGAACGATTGAATGAAAGGCTTGCCTTCGAGTATCAGGATTCTTCTGTCTCTCAGACCTTTGGCCAATTCAAGGTCACTTGCTTGTAATGTCATTCTCGCATCTTCGTAAGTGAACCTTCGACGTTTCGCCTGCAAGGGATTAAGGAAGACCACCATAGATCTTCATTGAAAAACGTACAGGTCTTTCCATATCTGGAGACTCGTTGCCCCCATCCATATCTTGATCCTCATCCTCATCTTCATCATGCCCTTCATCATACTCTCTCCCCTCTAGCAAACTACTCAACTTCTGCAGCCTCGGTACACAAGGAACGAGTTCCAAAACTTCGTGTATCTCGTCTCTGATGACGATATCACTTGAATTCCCACTCGAACTCTGGCCTGATTTCGCGTACGAGGGAGGGGTCACGACGAGAACCGAATTGGACAACACGACAGATCGAATCGTGTATGTCTTATCTTGAGTGCAGAGAACGGCATCGTCATTCGATTCTCCCTTGATGACCCAGCTAATGGTTGGCAGCGAGATGAAAGTCATTATGGACCCGGAACAATAAGACTGGATCGCAAGTCAACGAACCTCGAGGAATGATCTTGGGAGGATTCAATGATTTTCAACAATTCCGAAGGCAACTCTAGAAGTCTATAGCATCCCCTATCACTTGAAAGTGAGGACGAGTAACCCAAGTTCAGTTCGACCATGGTGGTTCAGACACAAGTTCAATTGCATTACGCGCCTCGGCACTGGCACTGACACGTCCAGTCACGCGTCTGTCACGGAGGAACGAAAGACGAAACGATTGTATGGAACACTTCGTGAAAAATAAATTTAATACACAGCATAACATTACAGCCCAAATAGTATGTGACTTTATACAAGTTTCTCCCGGTCAACAGGGATGAACTTCACTCTGACCTCTGAAATCTCCTTCCTCGCCCCCTTCAACGTCCTCTTCACCCTGTCTTCTAAGTCTACCGCGCCTGAGATGCTCAAATCTCTAGGAACAATAGCCTCTATATCGACAAGCATCGACGCTCCCGTCCGCATAGCACGAAGATTCCTGATTTCTAAGAGATTCTGTGTCGACAGTTCAATCTGGGATATCTGGGGAGTATTGGGACTCGAAGGAGATGGAAGGAGCGGAACAAGAGCTTTCTGGAGAACACGTTTGGTTTTTGGTGATACGCTACCATCTGTCAGCTGAACGAAAGCGGATTTTAGGATTGCCCATCCTTGTCGGAAGATCAGAATCGAAACAAGTAGACCTATGTGATTTCGCAGCCCTTTTCGTCAGACCACAACGCTCGAAACATGGGGCGAAACAGAGGTGTGCGTACCTCCAATGGGGTCAAGGGGTAAATGAGGGAACCACCAACTACCCAAGATAGCAATAAACGCGACAAGGCTCGAGTATGCATCACTTCGGTGGTGCACCGCATTGGCAAGTAAGACCGGACTCCTCTCTTCGTCTGCCACTTTCTTCGTAATGCGGTACAACCACTCCTTCGCTACGACGCTTATTCCAGCAAACCAAGCTGCGTTGGGGTCTAGGGAATGTTCATGCGCATGTCCGAGTGCGACGGTTGGTACGGATTGTGTGACATTGGACGCCTGGAGAATGAGGTCGTGCAGGAGTCCTGGAGACATATGTGACGCCGTATGTGAGAGTGCATCGGCGAAGAGGTACCACGAATGGATGCCAATTCCAATTGCTCCGCCAGTTAGAAGTAATGAGATAGTTGTTGTTCCTAGAACCTCAAACTTTCCAAATCCATAGGGGTATCGTTCGGAAGGTGGTCTCCGAGAAAGTTTCCAAGCAAAGAGAGTAACAAAGTCGCCCAGTAGATCTGCAAGGGATTGGCATTGCGTTCAACAGCAGAAAAGGGACGGGGAATTCGTCGGGCGTACCGCTGAGTGAATGAACAGAATCCGCTAGTAAAGAGGCCGAGTTCATATACCACCCCGCTGCGCCCTTCGCGACCGTCAGTCCTACATTCGAAACAAGACCAACAACCGTGATACGGCTTCCTCTATCACCTGCGGGACGTTGGAGACGTCGTCAGCCAAGCCTTGGGTCTGAGGCAGCCATTGAGGTCGAGGACGCACAACGAGTACATACCTCCTCCTTTCAACGCTTCTACTATCTTCTCTGCATCATGTGAATGTCCGTTCTCACCAGGAGCATGGGTATGAGTTAGAGAGCCAAAGATAGAATGGGAATGGGTATGGTCGTGTTCATGGTCATGGTCATGTTCATGATTGTGGTTTGTGGAGTTGTGGTGATGATGGTTATGGTCGTGGTCATTGTGGTTTTCGTGATTGTGGTTCGCGAAACCGTTTCTTTCGGGTTCCTTCCCTTTCGGCTGGGTTGAATATGGACGGCGGGAAGTGATTGTCGCCATTACGGTTCTTGATGAGAACAGAGGTATCGCCGAACGGATGGAAGACCCTCGAAAGTGACTTGAGCGCAGTACTTCTGAAACCCTCGAAGACCGAAACGCAGTAGAGCAAAGCCTTGTAGACGTCTTTGCTATTCGTCTTGTGGAGGTCGCGGTAGTGACACTTGGATGATGGAGGAAAGGACAAACGCAGGCTGAGCGAGAGGGTGTCAACGAACTATGCGGTACTCGAGAGGTGAGTGGCCGAGCCAACATCTGTCAGTCACGTCTATATATATAGCGTATATAAAAGTTCCTGAATGATGGGCAGAATTCGTGGGCAAAGATGCCAAGACCAAAGGGAACAACCGGTAAACGTGTTACGGTCAACGGCAACGCAAATTCGCAAAGCGACACGTCGCTCTTTACGACACCGTCGACTCGGAGATTTCGACAACGAAGATGAACTGGTGTTCGAAGGCTCCCTTTCCCCTCCTCGCGGACCCTTATTCCTGAGAATCCGACTTGCGGGGGATCGCTCTTCGCAGCAGGACGACTTGCAAATGGGCAGCTGATAATTCGTTCCTCGTGTGTCCAATGGCAGAACCGCGGAGGTAAGGAGTTATTGAGGATCAGGAGGGGGGCCAAGAAAGCGATATGGAAGGTGGAGAAGATGAGAATGGGGACTCTGAGGATGGCTGTTCTTCAAAAGACATCGTCGAGGCGGCACCCTTACAGTCCGAAGGCTCTAAAATTGCATCTGGGCTCCCACAAAGTGAACAAGAATGACCTCATGCTGGAATGATCAGCTTATACAGTCGGGACTCGGGCTTCTCCCACTGCATCACCTCAGCCTTATGCGATGCCGCTCAAAGTGGATTACAAACATAGTCTACATTGATTGTTACTTTCAAACCATGCACACATAACTCTCGTGTTTAGTAAAGGGACTCGAGCAGGCGGACTACCTGAGGGTGAGTAGGGTCATTCTTCCTGGCCAATGCCCTCTCTGCAATTCCCGGGAGATCCTCTTTCGGAACCTTATATTCCGTCAACGTAGAATGCAAGCCAAGACCATCGACAAGCCTGTCCGTCGCATCGGTCAGTCAAGGTCAAAAAAACAAAAGCGCAATATCCCCGCAACAAATGGCGAACAAGCGTGGAAATCGAGGATTCATGGACGATGGTTCAAAAAGACGTACTGCTGGATTTCCGCAGCCAATTTGCGAATATCGCCTTCTCTATTCCCCGTTGATGGCTTCCGAAGGTAGAACAGGGCGTCGGCAAGCCATTCTTTATCTTCTTCGGATGCGACGTCTGCCTTCAGATTTACGGTTGGTGCCAATGTGAGGCACTGCGAGAGCGAGGGGTCGGAACCTCGTTTGCCAAGACACGCAACTCGCAAGACTCACTGATGTAATTCCATGTGGTATGCTGTATGTCGCACCCAGCTTGTGTCCAAGGGCATGAGACAATCCCAAGGCACTGATTGGGTCGTTTCAGCCGAAAGCTGAGACGGGGATTCATAAGGCGTACCTGTATTGCTGGAATCGAATTGGCCAAAGGCTCATCCATGATGCAACTTGGAGTTTCTGCCTGACGTCAATTGCTTTGGGATCTGCCTTGGACAGAGGGAGGTATTTGAATAGATCGACAAGAGCCGCATAGCAGAGATGTTTCATCGGAGGAGGCACCTGGGGGCGATACAGATTCTCTGGTACGAGAGGTGAGTCTATGTTGACCATGAAATGGACAACTGAACTGACCAACCGCGTGATCAAGTGCCCGTATCCCAGTTGAGAGCCTACCCGGCCGTGTTACATGAGATCATACAGGCGGACATAATCGAATTCACCTACCATAGTCTCTCCGGAGTTGGGAGGGTAAGCTCAGCGTCCAAGATGATACCAGCGGGGGCCAACAGTTGCGAGCTCACAGCAACCTTCATCCCCTCTTCGTTGGTGTACCCGGCACCAATCTATGAACACATTGTCAACAGTTCATTGTCTATTGATCTGGCGGAGAGTGTACTCACGGAGTATTCGGCCGCACTCAGAGTTGTCGGAATAGCGATTTGCCGAAGGGTATCGCCTCCAGTTTCTTGTTGGTGAAAGTACAAAATCGCCTTGGATGCATCAATGGGTGAACCACCACCAACAGATACGATGACATCCGATCCCGATTCTTTGAGTAGATTCAGACCGGCCTTGATACCTGCAACAGGAGTATGTTGGCCGATTTCGTAGAACGTCGCGCCATATGCGTTGCGCTCCCTGAGAATGGCTTCAATATTCTTAATAACGTCTGTCTAAGATTTGTTTTATGAGTCTGCGGTACTGGGAGGCAATTTGAAAGGAGTTTGTTTGGCATACCTTTTCGAAGAGACTTCGTCCTGTTACAATTAATGCCTTCTTCGCTCCTAGGACGTCGAGGAGTTTTGGTAGGGCAGTTTTCACAGAGCCAGGTCCATAATACACCCCCTTCAGAGTATCGGTCCATGCATAGAAACCTTGCAGATTCGTTGAAGGAAACAACGTGGGATCGAGGACAGACATCGTCAGATCTTTGTCGTGAAAGGGTGGTCGAAAGATTGAGGTTGGAGAGCACCTTGCTAGGATCTCCAACCAAGGGAAAGCTGACTACATGTTCCGTTTTCCTTGAGAAATCTCACCCATTTTTGTGCTACGGATTGAATGTGATCATGTGGGATGTGATTGCGTCATACTGAAGGTGGTCAGCTCAAATTTAGAAGGAGATCATCAATTATGTCAGCAAACGGAAGGAGTTTGTCCGTGTTGTTCAATCGCCCCGTTCATCTCCCTCATTTGGACCGAGTTGATCTCCCAATTCCTCGAGCTTGTTGACACATGTGAACGAGATCTCTGTAATGATGTGTTTCTCGACCATGCATGCTTCTATACGTGTGGCTGCCGGTATCTATCGCACTGCGTTGGCAGACTTGACTCAGACCTTTCATTGTGCGAACCAAACGCCAAGTGAATGCGTGGAGGCCAATGTGCAAGTCGCGGGTCAAAGCAAGCGACGCACCCCGATAGATGATGCCCCGATTTTTGACTGTTTTCAAGCCCATTTATGCTCGAGAAGCAGTGCTGTAGGGTTCAATCTCCTCAAACATTTTGTTCGCCTTTCATGATTGACTCAGACGTCGAGCATGGATTCAGGATTGTATTTTTCAGATTGTGAGTATAGCGCGCTCGGTTCACAATTCGAAATCTGAAATGCCTCTGTTTGGTCGTTTCTTTGTGTCAAATCAGCGCTTAAGGGGAATATCTCGACGCTCGGCCCATGTGTGCCATGCCAAGGCGTTATCGGAGAAAACACTAATAACGCAACCGATTCAACCTCAGGTTATTTGTGAAATCCTTCAAGGCGGACCGCTATTTTGCAATTACCCGTACTATGTACCTTTCACATACCTCTGGCCCCCCGCTACCCTTCTGTCAATTGTCTGACAATGAAGAATGACCTCTTCATTACGATTGCATCGACTATTGTGAAGATGAAACATCTTGCTCAGAAAAGCCTGGATACGGGCGACGTTAAAAGAGCAATTCTGTCATCTGGTGCGCCGCTCCGTTTATTTTTGCTTCGGACTCGTCGTCTGTGGGTTCACGCGAGAGTTCTCCCATCGAAATAGTGGTTGTCCGCCCAGGCGATTCTTTGAGGTCCTGTCCTCGCTGATGTCTCCTATCAGCCGAGGCACATCGCATCTCGTGAGAGAGCTACGAATGTGCCTTTGTCCTTGAAAGGAATAGAAGGGCTGTTGTACTCCAAGAAATTGCATAAAGGACTCAATCTCGCCTTTTGATGGCATTGTTGAAGATTTCCACGACCACGAATTTCGGGCCACGGGCAAATCTAATATCTGGCGATTGAACCGTGGGCCCCTTCTCTCCACAACCTCCATTACCCCCTCTACTTCTTTCAACTTACCGACGAACTCCGAGCCCTCCATGAGATCCTGCAAGCTACTCACCGGGATACCTCTCGACGTACTATATCGGGCCTTTTGGGTACCTCCTTGCGTGTCAAAAGCAGTGAATGCCGAAGCCATATTTAACCACTCCTTCATACCTGGCGAAATCTCCATCCCTGTATTGGAGTCAGTGGTTTGGGCCACCTCCAAGATGGAATCGACAATCCGAGTATACGGGAAGGACCCCCGAAAATTCATGCCAGGACCATCGATACGAACTTTCGTGGCCCGCAAGGTCGGTTGCAGGCTTGGGCTTTGGTGACATACCTAGGGCTCACTACCTGATTACGTTACTCAGTGTCCAACTTGCAATGTCAACGTCGATATCAAGCGGCACTTACTTCGAGAACACAACAACTCGGATCAGCGCATCGACGCAATTTCCGAAGCTCTCGACATGGATAGCGCGGTGTTTGATTCATACAGAAATTGCGAAGGCTGCCAATCGACGTGAGTGGTATTGTGAGAATAGGCCATGTGAACAATGTCAACCAACCACATTTATTTTAGAGAGAACGATAGGATCCCTGAAGCGATCATGAACGCATGGGCACCCTCAGAAGTCGATACCAGTTCCGCATGCCCTTCATCATTATCTGCAGTCCGGCACATCACAGGCTTAGAAGACGAAGACGCAGAAGAAGACTGGTATGATCTCAACGTGACGGAAGTGGTCACCAGCACTTTGGAGAATCTGCGTAGGATCACCGCTCTCGAGACCCTCATGACCTCAAAAGTAGCCCGAATGAGCGGACGGATTTCACGGTGGTAATCTCATGTAAGTGACATTGGTCTCATACAATTCTTTGTGTCTCATAGCGACTGTCAGTACCCCAAGTGTTGTTATTCAACGGTCAGCACAGTCAAGAAGTCCCGATAAATTAAACAAGTGTACTTCATAAATGAGTCTCTGAACAAATTTGTTATCACGACTACATATTATCTCTCATGATGATAGCACTCTGCACAAACCTATGTCATATATACTTTTAACATAAACTTCCAACTTGAAGATGCAGAGCATACTTGCGACTGGCTTGTTTTCAATCCAACAGTCATTGAGCGTCGGTGAAAGGGAAGCTTTGTGGGGAAATCAATTGCCACGGTGTTGATACATTCATGGGCGATACCCTCATTGTCGCCCATAGCATAAGTCCTTATCAGAGTAAGTGGCATACTAGGAGCGCGCTTGACTGGGTTAGGTACAGAGGAACAGCACGCGAGTGTTCTGTACGACGACGCAGAAACAGGCTGAGGATTTCACGCACTTGATGTGCTACGAAAGGACAAAGATTCTGAATCTGTACATGACTCGTGTGACTAGGATACTCCAAATCTAGGGCATAGAATTCGAGCTGCCATTCGCGTCGATCTTTTCACCTTCCTCATGTTCGACATGAAAGAGCCTCTTTTGAAGCCAGACAGATACCCATGTAATTGATAACAGGACCGGGACCTCCACGAGAGGACCAATTGTCGCGGCCAAAGCTTGATCTGAGCCAACCCCATAAACCGCAATGGCAACAGCAATGGCAAGTTCCTGATTGCAACCAACTGGATGGTAAGCGTTTTGATCATAATACCAGGAGATCGAGCAAGCACGCACGAAGTTATTGCTCGCAGCAGTAAAGGCTTGCACCGAAGCCATCTCATATCCCCACGCTCGTTTCCCCTTTCCCCATCTCTTCCATATCCACCAGATCATACCGAAGCCTATCGTCCACATGATACAGAAGTATAAGATCAATGGGACGAAGACCCGGAAAACAGGACCAAGGGTATGGAGAATGTGGTGGCCTTGATATGCGAACATGACTACGATGGTGTACAAAAGGCCGATAGTAGTCAGAGGTGATACCAAGGGGATGTACGTCTTGTGGAGGAAGGTAGTCGATCGAGGGGTGGATAGAAGTACGATGCGGGTGAGGAACCCAAGCGAAAGTGGGATCCCCAAATACTACACGACCCACATTGGTCAGGACGAGGATGTCATGGCCACCACACTCGAAAGGTACTCACAATGAGAACGGAAATCGCGACATCGCCATATGAGACATGAATATTCTCTTGAGCCTTGGCCCCGCCGATGATATTGATGAACAAGACAGCGTATGGGCCGTAGAGCACAATCTGCAACAAGCTGTTCACTACAACCAGCAATGCACAATACTCTCTATCCCCTCCGGCAAGATCGTTCCATACAAGAACCATCGCGATGCATCTTGCTAGCCCGACTAAAATGACGCCCGTTCGGAAGGTAGGTAAGTCAGGTAAAGTGGCCCACGCAAGACCCAACATCACGAAAGGAGCAACGATCCAATTCAGGGCCAAAGAAATGACGATATGGTGAAACCAAGAGCTCGAATTACCGGATCGCCCACTCTGACGGAGTTGAAGGAGCGATTCGTACTTGACCTTCGTGAGGACGGGGTACATCATGACAATGAGACCGATTGCAATGGCTTAACAGAATAATGTGAGGTTTAAATACTTGGGTAGGAACGCGGTGCTCACGTAGCGAAACGCTCTTGAACTGAACGGTGTCGAAGGCCTCCTGGACAGAAGGGACAAATTCCCCAATGACGATCCCGACCACCATAGCAACAAAAATGGCTGGTGTAAGTAGCTTGTCAATAACACTCAGTCGTCTAAAAATCCCTGTGGAAGGAGCAAGTTTTATGACCGAAAGGTGGTAAGTAAGATCGAAACGCGACACACCATTTGTGGGGATTGGATCGTTATTCTCGGTTGAAGCATGGCCTTCGCAAGTGGGGAGAGGAAGTGAAGGACTTTGCTCGATACAAGTAGAGACTTGCTTGTTTTCTTCAGTACCAGAAGCCATCTCGGAAAATGTGCAGAAGCAAGAGAGGACAAGATTCAAAACCATTTGTCAGTCCGCGTTTTGTGCATCCTGATTTTGATTTTCGCATTCAAATTCGGCGTCTAACTGACAAAAATAGAAGGTTGCCTTCTAAAAGCAGATTTTTCCCGGATGTCCCGGAAAGGGGAGCCGGACCGCCAAATCCCCCTCGAGAGAAGCCAAAAAGTAAGGAACAGGGGGAAAAACGGGAAAACAAACTTACCTTTGGGAATCTACGATATACTTCGCGCGAGTCTGAATCGGCACTTCTTCGATCCTAGTATGAACATCGGTGATTGCGTCCCTAATGACGTCGGAGAGGATGTCGGAACATTAGACAAATGACGGAAGAGGTATGTCACAACGGAACCTTGAACCCAACAAATATGAGCCCAACTTTCGCCCTCCTCAGCATTCGCGCCTTTCAAGAAATCCCCTTTCGCTGTTCATTCCGTCTGATACAGAAACGAAACATGCACAAAGCATTCGAACAATTGACAGGCAAAGCTGCCAATGGATTTCACCAATCTGACGTCCCTAGCCTCCAGGGAAAGGTTAGGGGATCTCTTGGGATCATGATTTGTAAAAGTTACTGACCCCGAGCAAAAGACAGCAATCATCACCGGTGGAACAGGTGGCATCGGATTCGAAGTGGCTCGCGCCCTAGCGCTCTCGCAGGCCCGTGTCCTTCTTCTATCACGCAAGGGCGAACACGGTGAAGAAGCCATCCGAAAAATCAAAGAATCCTCAACCACAGGACCCATCCCCGACATCACCTTTATGGAATGCGACCTTGGCAATTTGGCTCACGTCAAAAAAGTCGGTAGTCAAATACGAGAGCAAGAGAAGCAATTAGACATCGTACGTTCCATCTCCCCAGATTTCTGTACCCCGCCTTCTGGCTTCGGTATTACCACGATTGGCATGTGTCAACGTAGACAAGGGGGCTGATAGAATCTGTTTCTTTAGCTTGTTTGCGACGCCGGTGTGGGAGTTAACAAATTCGATCTCTCAGCAGATGGAATAGATCGCCATTTTGCCGTCAACCATCTCGGACATTTCCTGCTCGTTAACCAATTATTGCCCCTCATCCGTCACACTACCACACTCCCCGACAGTTCGCCGGCCCGTATCATATCCGTGTCTTCTGAACTTCATCGTACGGCATCTTCAAACACGCACTTTGCTTCCCTCGAAGAAATCAATGACCCCAGCGCGACACGGGGCATGATGGGGGAAGCAAACGGGCTATATGCTAGGACGAAACTGGCCAATATCCTCTTCACGAAGGGACTCGTCAAACGAATCCTGAAGCCGAACAAGGAGGAAAGCAGGATCTATGCCGTGACAACGCATCCAGGAGCAGTTCACACCGGCCAACAAGATCAATTCAAAGAAGCATACGGGAAGGTGTTCGGAAGTGTCATGAAAGCGGCAGTCGTCCCTTTTATGCGAGGCCCTGACCAAGGGTGTTTAAGCACCCTTTGGGCTGCGGTGGCGGATGATGTCACCGTCGGGCAGAAGTGGCAAGGCAAGTACGTTACCGATCCCAGTGAGGATGGGAAGGAAAACGAGATGGCTTGCGATGAGAAATTGGAGGATAATTTGTGGAAGTTGAGCGAGAGTATCGTGAAGGAGAAACTGGGACAGGAGGGTCTGTTGTCGTGGAATCAGGGCACTTCTGGAAAGTAGGGGGAATTACAGTCGGGGATCTGATTGGGCGGAGGGTCTCGCGGTTGTGGGTACGGTAGCGAACGAGACCTGAATCTCCGCGCTTGAGCTTGAAGATTGATACGGATAGACCCGATGTGTTGAAGGCGAGCAGAGAAGCAGTGAAGTGTATAGCATCGTTCCCCGGCGATCGAGAACATTGAGTACTGTATCATAGTGTGCAATCGAATAGTGGGGAAATTTGAAATTCGCGGGACCACTGCCCACGCAGATTTGATGCCTTGGTGATGTGACCGGGTCCCACCAGCTCTCGCCATGAGGCATATACGGAACTCATCCTTATCTTCGAGCAGACAAAACTATAGGAAAAAGGGGTCGCTCCATGGTCGTACGAGCGGAGGAGCGGAAATCCGCCAAAGATGGGAACATTTGCAAGTACTAGTAGAGTAGTTTCAAAAAGTCGCTAGACGGCCTTTGAATGAGACGAACATGTGCGCAACTGTCATTAAAATAACATCAGCGGTGAAATTCATCAGGTGCTGACAAGTGGTCAAGATTGGCAAGGAGTAACCTACCTCTGATGCAATTATGGTGAATGTACGTTGTGATCGGTATCCAAAAACTTAATATCGCCTTGCAAAAACGACTCGGTCTTTCTCCCAGGGATCCTTCCAGACCTCGGTGTACTTCAAACCCGCTTCTTGATGGAAAATCTGTTGAACGTCGTTGGATTGACCAGCTCCAACTTCAACAACGACCACGCCGCCCTGGGCTAGAAGGTTATGTTTTGATACCAATGCCGCAATGCAGTGATAGAAAGACAACCCGTGACGAGCATCATCAGAAGGGTGATCAGAAATTGAATTGTCTGGAGGATCTCCAAGGAGAGCACGAGGATCTTCGTATTCCTTGACTGAGACAGGCAGGTTTTGATATTCTGAATACGGTATGTACGGAGGGTTGGAAGTTATGATATCAAATGGGGGACGCAGGCCGGCGGTGAGGACAAAAGAGGGATCGCGGATATTTGCGAGAAGAGGGAGGAACGTATTCTTTCTCGGAAAGGCAACGGAATCAGAGGGTGTTGTCGAATCGGATGGAGGTGAGGCAAGCTGAATGTGACAACGCGACGCGTTGTCTCTTGCAAGATTGATTGCATCTTGTGATATGTCAACACCAACTGCTCTGGTGCTGCCTTGAGGCCAGAGGTGACAGAGGAGCAGAGGGATGCAGCCTGACCCCGTGCAAAGATCCAATAGTGATAAAGGTCTATTCGGGGTAGGCCGAATGAGTTGCGAAAGTCGGATAGCCCAGTCTTCTGTTTCTGGGCGAGGAATCAACACGGGTTGACGCGTTAAAAGACTCAGGGGGCCAAAAGGCTGAGTACCTTGTTATCGTACGATGAGTCTGGGTGTGTAAGGAATTGAAGATGTCAGTTGGACTAACCGAGAATGTACTGCAATGGTTCTCCTTGTGCCCTACGAGCAACCATCGATGACAACTCGGCGTTCACATTGCATTTCGGATTTTGAGAAATGGCCTCTTTCATCCATCTGAGCTCTAATTTTGCTTGCTGATGTCCTAGAGAAGGAGTTAATAGAGCGAGAAGGCGGCCGAGGTCATAACGTGTCATCAAAGTCTGTTGTCGCCTTGTTCACACTGCAGACTCTTCTACCACGCTCACACCAGGCGAAGTGGGAGTCGAAGACGAGAATTCTGGCGTGCTGACCAATCGTCTCCGAGCCAATCAGACCGCTGTTGGTTATTTCCCAGGGTTGTCCTAACGCCACCGGATCTCGGCGCCACCGGCCTATCAAATTCGGTAGGTCCGCGCCGAAGACCGAATGTGGCGTTTTCTTTGGCTAGGCGTCGGCGTCTTATTTCAGTCACTCTCCTCCATCATCTTCAAGTATTTACAAAGCCCCGCTCGCCGTCCTCAACAACGTGCTCAGCACACCCGCCAACAATGCTCACCTCGCAGCACGACGACAGGCCACAGACAGCTCATCCCCAACTCATTTTACCAGCAGTCTCGGCAAACCCTGCGTCATTATCCTCAACCGCTGCAAGTTCCCCAAGCGTTTCAGCACTCGAGCCCCTCTCGAGGAAAGGTTCAGTCACCAAGCGCAAGAGGGCTATCGACATAGCCAGCGATAGCACGGACTCTACCGCTCAAACTTCAACCACACGAACGCGGGATGGTCCCAAAAAGAAAAAAGCCAATAGGGCATGTTTTCACTGCCAGAAGGCTCACTTGACTTGCGACGACTGTAAGTACCTTCCCATTATACTTTTCCCGTTCCCTATGAGCGCATCAAGGCTTTGGAGTTTCTAATCTTAGTAGCTGGGGTCATCTCATGCCAGGGCTCTCTCACTACCCTGACTTTCCACCCTGATGCTACAACCTCAAGCGGCTCCAATCTGCCATGCTCAATGATATTATTTTCCTCATTACCTCCATCGACAATGTTATCAGCATTGCCAGTACGGACTACTATCTTCTTCACGTGCTTCTTCCCATAATCCCGCGCCTCATCCCCACGCGCTCTTATTACGCGTATTTTCCTACGCAATGAGGGGTTCTTGATGCAGATGGTCTCATCCTTCGTTCTCCCACAGCGCGGCCGTGTCAACGATGTATCAAACGAGGGATGGCTGACAATTGCACCGAGGGTCACAGGAAAAAAGCCAAGTACCTCCTTGATGATGAGGAACTAGGTATGTGCAACATTGGTATCTCTCCCTGCCAAGATTCGAAAGACCGATTCCTCTAGAGGCTCTCAAGAGAAACAAATCGGGAGGGGACTCGTCCAAAAACGCCGACCAAACACCCCATCCGCCACGTAAAGACCTTTCTTTCCCATCGCATACCATCAGACCACTAACCCTTCCCCCACACCAAGCGCCTCGACCCCATGAACCCTACATTCCTCAACCCGAATCGATCTTCTCCACATACGACCCGACGACTTCCTACTCGTACGGACCCACCGACGCCGCCAACCTCGAGTATTCCATTATCTCTTCCATTCTTGGTAATACCCCAGAACCAGGCGCCTCTGCCACAGCAGGTAGCCCGTCATCTGGGGCACCTCCAGTCCCCAGTCGACAACAGTCCGCATCTTATGTCAACCCTCAGTCCACTTCCGGCCTTGTAACAGCATCCTGGCCAGCAGAGCCTATGCAGCCTTCCTTCAGTGCCAATACCACCAACGGTTACGGCGCTGTCCCCCCTGGTTCGTATCAGCACCCACAGACACAACAGCCCTTATCTATACAACCATCTGAAACCCCGATGCCTTCTTCGTCAGGTTCTGCAGGTCCATCGGCATACATGCGGACCACGCCCTCTTCCACGTTCCCATCCACCACATTCCCTTCAGCCCAACCGTCAGCAGGAGAACCAACCCATCTTCAGTACCCCAGTTTCTCACACACACAACAGGACACCCAACAATCAGGTCCAGGTTCCACTCTTCAGAATTATGCAGGTCAGGCTTCGCAAACCCTTTCAACCAATCCATCTCAAGCAGTTCAATCTTTCGTTCCCCGACCTCGTGTCATGACCTCGACAGCGCCTGGAATTGACAGGAGTCGGTCAACGGGTACAGGTACACCTACATCTTGGGGCGCTCCTCCTGGGCCTCCATCGTTATCAAGTGCTTCAGACATGACGGTCGTTACTGGTGGATTCGGATCCACTGACGGAAGTAGCGTCTATAAATCTGTTACGAAAGGATATGATTATACGGAAGGATACCACTTTTTGATGAAGCATCTTTGTTTCCGGTGAGTTTGTATACATTTTACCCACGTGTATGCGTTTGATATTCAATGATTCCCTGAAGTGGGTTTGAGAAGAATGATATCCTGCGGATTGTCCGGGCCCTTGCCATATTCCGTCCGTCACTCATCGCTCTCCAGATGCCGTTGACGGAAGAGGATGAAGTCTTTGTGGAGAAATGTTTCCAGCGATCACTAGTGGTGCGTTACGCCCGCCTCGGTTCCATGTGATTTACTTCCGTTCCTGATTCCTGTGTCCAGGAGTTGGACAAGTTGGTCTCGTTTAGTGGGACCCCGACGGTTGCGTGGAGACGGACTGGGGAAATCTGTCTCGTGGGCCCCGAGTTTTGCATGCTCACTGGATGGGAAAAGGAAGAGCTCACGGGGAGACGGAAGTACATTTATGAGGTTCGTACGTTATTCCTCTCCCTCGATGCCCATCATACCGTCCCCGTTCCGCGTGCTTGCCCGTACACACGCGGTGCAACTCCCTCCACTTTTGGAGAATACAAACCCTAATCGATCGGAACCTTTTTCCCTCTGGTTTTGAATTATAGCTCTTTGAAAACCAATCGGTCGTCGAGTACTGGGAGAACTTTGCGAATCATGCGTTTGAGAATACAACGCAGTCTGTCTTTTCGCATTGTGTGCTTCTCAAGCCGAACGGCGCCCCTGTTCCCTGCACTTTCTGCTTCTCGATACGAAGGGATATTATGGATCTACCTAGTCTTGTCATAGGTATGTTTCTTCCCTAGCCTTCTGGTGCTCGATCTAACAATACACGAACGAATGAATAGGACAATGGTTACCGTTACTATAGCCTTTCCCACATCGAGGGATTGAATTCTTTCTCTCGATTCCTCGATTCTGTTACCCCTTTCATCCCTATTGGCCAAGCGTAGTGTACATAATATTTATATCGCTGACTCTTATCTCTTTTTATCATTCTATCTTTTTTGATTTCCCTGTTTCTCTGGACTTCTCTCTTTTCTTTTCTTTTCTTTTGTGTCGATGAGAATTGTGAATACGAGGACGAAGTGTTGCTGAAGGCTGTATCAGGTATTGGTTCATGACGATGATATAATCATTTTAACTGTATGTTCATAATTGGTTGTTCCGTCTTGAACGTCAAAATGAAATGTGTAGATGAGGTCTTTTCGTTTTTGTTGTCACTCTGTCCAAAATGTCTTGCACAAGTGTAGGTCAGTAGGAGAAGACGGCTTCTAGTCATACCCTCAAATGAGATACTTTCCAGTTGTCACTCAGTCACAAACGTCTGCACTGTTTCACCATGCTTGTCAAGCACAACGCGAATAAGTTAGCTGGTATTATCCAACTTGCACGAAAGTGAAGTCTACAAGTCCAAAACCACTGGCATATAGGCATGGGACAAGAACGAAAAAGATAAGACAATTAGACCAGGTCCTTACTGTCCGAACTGGTATCCCTATGACACACCAACCCCAATTCCGATTCATCAAACCTATACCGCGTCCTGGACAGCAGCATATTCGCTCTCGATACCAGGCTCCATCAAACAGGCATGGCCGAAAATAAGTACCCCTGAAGCACCGATGATCCAGAAGAATGTGCTTATGGGTGATGAAATCCACAGAAGTGGGATTCCGATGACGAAGAGGGTAATGTAGAGGGATTTCTGGGTGATAACTGTGCCTGCAATCTCTGCTGACTCGGGCGCTGGAGTTCGAAAAATGGTTTCTTGAGCAAGGGATGGTAGTTGGGGATTGCAGAAAGACGTACCAAATTTGCTAATGGCGGCAAATCCACCGAAGAGGAAGCCCATTGCGATGAGAAGAAGTGGGTTCGTGAGTCTATTGGAGTTAAGGAGGTGAGTGCCTGGAGGAGGTGGCCACGTAGAGTGATGACGCACACAGCATAGACAGCCAAGGCCGCTACGATAAGACCATAGTTTCCTGTAATTGAGCACAATTAGCACAAGAGGTCTTGGGTGCTCCTTCCTTGCTTGTTACGAACCAGAGAAGTATTTGGTATTATATGATATACGCTGGGCGCAACGGTGTTAGTGATCGCGCGAGCCAGTCGAGATTCTGAGAGTAACATACCTGAGTTGCTTGATTCAAATCGGCTGGTCTCGAAACACGATGGTGATCGAAAAACTCAGTCGGTGCCCTAATCCCACTCAAACGTGTTTCCTAACCCAAGAATTGAGACATGTGGATGTTAACACCAAGCACGGATCCACGTCGTTTGAGAGCAAGTCCGACGGCTCACCCTGAAAGACTTGAGGGCCTCTGTTACGCGCAGCGCAGTCTCCATTACGATGTGTCTTGAAAGTGTATATGAGAGAAAAGAGGAGGATAAATGAGAGGCAGATGAGTGAGCTTGGACTTTTGAGCAGATGGAAGAGAAAGGGAGAGATTCGTATTTGGCTTATGACGAGCGTCTGCGGCGCAGCCAAACACGCCTGCGCCTGTGCGCCTTTGTGCCCTTACCACATCCTCCAGCACAGTCCGTGGCTCCGTCCTCGCAGCACCGCATCCAAATTGCACAATCTTAGCCGAATCTATCCGTACACGAGCACACCGGGTGAAGATAGCCATATTGGATCGCGATGATTCGGAGAAACCCAACCCTGATCGCCCTCACGGACAATGATGTACAGGATGTGCGAGAGGCTGTGAAACAAAAGACACAGGCTACGTCTGCCATAAATATCAATGCAAAGGACATAGAGAGTATCGAAGACGTTTATCGCAAGATGGCAGAGGAAAGGAAGGCAAAGGCGGCTCAAACTCGCGAGGAGAGGTTGGGTCTGGCATGAATGACCTCTCTGCTGGAGAATTTTAGACCACGTCATGGTACTTATCCAGACTACTTTTCGGAGAATGACGCTAATATTTGCTGCGATCTCGCAGTCCAATATACCCAGATGATCTGCACATAGCGATTTGAAGTGTATGTCGGAGTCTGCATCAGCAGACAATATACAAATATGAATCTTCAAGTTGCAATGCCTCGATGTTTGACCGAAACCGACATAGCGCATCGTATCTGTGGTCTCGCCATGTACGCCCTCCATTCGAAGGGCTTGAAAGCACCAACGGGCTGCAATGGTATGGTATCCGAAATTGGCCCGGTTTCTCGGTTTCGCCCTTCTACCGCATTTCTACAGAACGTATACGTCGAAAGCCGGACTGTACGTCTCGTCTCTACATGTGGAGATACCGGGACCATCGTGTGGAAGTGATCAAGGTCGACGTCTCACTCAAAAGTCAATTTTGAGGACAGTATTCCTGTGCCATTAAAGCTCCCAGCATGTCTGCACAACGTCAGGTTCACGTATGGAACCAGCTATCATTATATCCCAGAACCCCAACGACAAGATATTCATTGTCCATTTCTCGGGCCGTTCAGGTGCTGGTGTGGGTGCGATTGCCAGTGACCCTTTCGAATTTGGGAGTAACATAAGCGCTCTATTTACCAACTTGCACGAAATTTTGAACGCGCGAAGACCCCACCAGGTTCAACCCCTGGGAATCTGGTAAGTGGGCAGCTCGATCAGTGTCGCTGTCGTTGCCTGTTATGCTTAATGAAAGGACACTCAGTATCTAGGCTCTCGCTGAAGCTCGGAATGCAGAGGAAACAACCACTTCGGTTTCCACCATGGAGAGTTACTCGATTACCTCATGCGTATTCGCCCCAAGTGACATCTGACCTGTCGGTGGCAGGTCTCATCACTGAAACGACCCGATGCCAATGTCGAATTCCCGTACTCAATCGTATCACATCAAATCCTATCCCTTATGGTCCTCAGTATTCCCGGCGAGGAGAGATGGTGTACCCCGGAATACGGGCCATTGGCCCAAGGCTCCCGCGACGCCTTGGGTTGACGATCCGTCCCATTCGGGCTTATCTACTATTTCGCTGCTAGAACCACCCACAACTCTTGTGCTTGTGCAGACCCTTGGTCAAGCCTTTCCTCATTTCGCCTCTCGTGCCCAGGAGTACACACTTTGACATCAAACTGTGCCGTAAGGTAATCCGTACCAGAACGCTGATATCTAGGTAGCTAAACGCTTCACAGCTTCGTTTGTCTTCCTTGGGCAATTCCCTGAAAGGATCATCCGGCATCACCGACAATATCTGTCTGAGAGTGATTCCCATGGATCCCCAGACCGACCACGCTCCCGCCCATATATATCTTGACGCTCTCGGGCATCTCCTTAGAACCCCTGCCAACAGATGAACATCCAACTCTGCTCCCCACTTCAGATCGATGCTCTCTCGCGGGCTGGACCCTCTCAGCTTGCATGCTCAATACCACAAAGTGTTTGGGCAGCAGATACCCATGATTCACCGAGACTCGTACCCGATGACATCTGTCCTCTTCATTGTAGGCCGCCGAGCTCCTTGAGCACTCAACTTCGCCGATCTCGGAGAACGTGAATCTTTCCAATGGCTGACTACCCTCATCTCCCATTACTACTCGCCAAATTCCCTGCTACAAATCATCTCCTCGAATGAGGTGCAAGCCAGTGGGAGCGCCATCTAGGGGGTAGCGAGTTCACCGGATCTTTGGTCTCCGTCCTTGACGTTTGCTTCACTGTGAGAATTGGGGCCGAAAGGTTGCCGCCATTTTCCCTAGGGTATGCCAGTTTCTCGACACGACTCCTCACAAAGCCCGTATTGATTCACATACCGTTAACATACCCGAAGTGCCCCCACGTTGCCGAAAGTATCAGCGACAGCGCTGGGATACAGGTCAACAGCTTCATCAGCACCTGCGCTTACTCTCCAAGAGGCGTAGCGTCGATCGTCTGAACAGATCAAGCATCGGTTGTCGGTCTTCATTGCGCGGAGTCGTAGGGCTTGCTCTTGTCATCACAACCAGCAAGCCTCTCTTTCGTCGACTTGGTGGAGAGACGCTGTTCCTCTTTCGCCAAGTGTCTTGCCATCGAGAATTCCGCAAACCTCCCCAGACGTTTCAAGGCCTCGAACCCATGAGCCAGCAGAGGCATTTCCCTCTCGTCTCGTAGCAGCAATGACGCGCAAGCCACCGTCTGAAGTGTCGCCGACTCACCACTTTCCTTCGGAGACCCCTCTATCACTGGGCTTGATGGACGTTTCGCTCGTTGTATGAGCAATCACCGCTGCCATCACGCCTGAGTACGGGTCATTACCACGTTGCCCTCTCACTCATCTCGATACATTCACTTCGCGATCATGCCATCCTGTTCATTGTTCTGGGGTCTGGTCTTGAGCGCACAATGTGCATCACGTTGTAGGTCACTATTGTCTCCTCAACTCCGAAGATCAACAATGCGCCTTTCAGAGCTGGGGTCTTCCCATGACTACAAGGGGACTTGTTGTTGCCACCATTAGCCACACTTGTGGCCTCTTGTGGCCCTCCGTGGCCACATCGGTCTATATAATCAAGGCAAGTTCGAACGACCTGTTGAACTTCTACCACCATTACCACCATTGACATTGACCTCACCTCTCCTCAGCATAGCCCTATGGTGTCTACGAATAAACCTCTACCTCCGGAGATATGGGACTATATCATCGACTTCCTCAGGAAAGACATCCGCTCGTTACAGGCCTGCAGTCTGGTGTGCAAGTCCTTTCTTCCTAGGTCTCGGTACCATCGCTTCGAAAGACTCAAACTCCAGCCTCGCCATGCTACCTCGTTCTACAAGTTTCTCCAAGGTATCCCAGAGATCGCAACATTCATCCGAAAGTTGACAATAGTCCCTGAGCCTCGTACATCTCGGCCGCGCCCTTCAATGGCATTCCTAAAAGATCTGGAATCCCTTGTGCCTCTAGCTCACGTCTTGGTCCATACTACTAAACTGGAAATAGAAGGATTCTTCATCAATGGGGTGCTTGCAGATATCATCTTGGACAATTTCGTGATGGTGAAGGAACTCAGATTAATTCGCTGTTCCGTGGCAAGTCTCAACCGGCTCATCACACTCGTTTACTCGTTTCCTCGACTCACCAAGCTCAGCATGTCGGATACCTATACAAGACCAGTCTCGGACGGCAATACGGGTCTCCAGTCAACTGAGGATGCCCAAGACCTCGATTTGGACTCTTTCCCCCGGCTCCGTACTGTTTCATTCCCTTCGCGGCTCGCGGTCCCCTACGAATCCATCGAAGTAGGGTTCATAAACTGGCTATCGAACCACTCGCTGCATACCCAAATCCGAACGTTCAAAATCCTGGACGTTTCTCACGTGGAGCGTCACTACGTCCAAAGGTTTATCCAACATCTCGGCCCAAGCCTTCAAAAGCTGTCAATCGGTTTGAAAGAAATCACACTCGGTATGTAAAACCCCCTCTACCTCATTTACGTGTAAAAACGTATGCTCATATGATGCTTCTCACAAGCCGCAAACACCGGACCAGTCTTGGACTTTTCGAAGAACACTGAATTGAAAGAACTGTCCTTTAGGTCTCTCAGGCTCTACCGACATGATTGGGCCCATTTCCAGTGCACGTATCATGAACCCCGTTACCCGGAATGCTTCATCGAAACCCTCCCGCCCGACACTTCCTATCCCTTAGAATGGGTCCCAAACTCACTCGCCACCCTCCGAACAAACAGGATCATTCGTCTGCATTTCCGGTTTCATGCCGTTGGAACATGCAGAAGGGATTGGCTGGCTCTGGATTGGACTGAACTGGTTGACGTTCTCTCCGAGCCCAACATCGGTCCAAAGTTGGGCCGAATCATGTTTGAGTTTTTGACTGGTGAATCATCGAGAGGTATCATTATACCTTTTGTTGCGAGTCAAGTCGCTCGCCTGGAAAGTGAACACGACGTTCAGTTTGTTCAGCGTCGGAGCGAACAATGATGGAATAGGGTCCATATAGGGATGCAGGGTACTGAGACCGCACTCGTGTCGTACTTAGCACATGGTCTCTTCCACAACCTCTCACAATTCCCGGTGGGCGAGCCAAGACATCATTGGAATGGACATCAGTATATACAGCCCAATTTACAGATAGCTACATGTACAACATTGAACATCAATGCGTGCGCAGGGTAATTAATGATTTTACATGTTGAAGTTCAATCGGAATGCTACGAAAAGATCAGCGTTGGTGGGTGACATCACGGTTACAACATCATCGACATACCATCAAGATCTTCTTTGTCACAAATCGTCGCAAGGTCGATTCTTTGCATGTGGAGGCAGCACGTCTTCAAGCTGTCCCAAAGTGCGGTGGATGTCACACCCCTCTTGTCATCTCCCTGATTTGTCAGGACCCCGCTGTCACTGTCCTGAAGTACCAGAGCATCGAGGATATGATTGGCAGCCTCTTCATATTTCTGAATAGAGGGAATTTTGGAAGGACGGTTAGATATCAATGAATGATCAATGGGTTTGAGTTTCAAACTCACTCGAAGATTGATGCATGAGATACCGAGATTAAACCTAGAAGAGTTTCAAGAATGCAGATGGTATCAGCGACGACAGCGGCATACGATCGGAGAGGGTACAAAAATGAGGGAGACTTGCCTCGCACGAATGTAGGCAGGATTAAGCTCTAGCGCCCGATAATAATATTGCAGGGCATCATCTGCTCTCCCGCTGTTGGCAAGGGTCGCCCCAACCCTATTATACAAGAGCCAATCCTATGGACATTGGTGATTCATTAGTTACCCGCCGGCTCAATGACATTGAAAGGAAGGTCGAATACCCACATCCGGCCGCACTGCCAGCGCAGTAGTGAAACAATCCTTTGCTTTCTCATATTCCTATATATAATGATATCAGGGGTTATTGTATAATGAGATCGCGAGCATGGGAATGATAAAGACGAACCTCATTGGTATTCAATAGGACGGCAAGCGCAATCTGAATGTCAGGGTCGATTTCACCGCTCGTATCGCTCCTTGCCATGTGCATCAAGCACTCAGCCAACTGGTTGAATTGTTCCGTCTGGGTCATGCCCTCCACGAGAGGATCGGAAGCTCGGAAAGTCTGCACGGCATTCCGATATCTTTCGTTCCGTTCTACCCATTCCCGGATAGCTTCGTAGGTCCCATGACGATTTCCCTCGTTGGTGTGGGATACGGCAAGAGCAAGCCAAGATGGTAGATGTGTAGGGTCCAATTCCAACGCTCGTCGCAAGGCGTGAACTGCTTTCTGTTCTCGCTCGTTTTCTTGCTGTTTAACGCCTAACTCGAACCATGCTCGGGCATTCATGGGATCACGTTGCACGGCGGCTTCCATCTCCAACACGCTCTGTACGGGTAAGGGTAAGAAGTTGGACAGGCATTAGGTAAAACTACACGCACCTCATAAAGGGAGTTCCTGCCTTCGGAATGTAACACATGATGTCTCGTGCGAGAAGCCTCCCCCAACAAATACGGATTGTTTAGCTGAAACTGGTAGTTGGCTACGGGCTTGAGACCAGTTGCAGTGGCCTCAAATGAGTCCCAATCCCTCTGGAGTCTTTCCCACTCGGCGACCTGGTCAAGGCCCTGGTTGACGCCATTTGACGCATGCGCGCCATCGAGCAGCCCCGTGCCTTGCCAATAATTTATATACGCCTCATTTTCCTGACGGAAATACGCATCCACAGGGTCTTCTTCGAGTCCCTGTGAAGGGTTCTGTGAGAGGGACGAGACCGCAGGGACCGCGGTTGCAGTTGCAGGATTTGCGGCGTAAGGTTGGGTTGTGGGAGCACTTTCCCTCGCTCTCCCTTTGCCCTTCACGTCTACCGTAGATCGGAAATCGGCAGCCCAATCATTCGCCGAGGAACCTTCTGTGGTAATTTGTACCATATCGTTACCTTCGATGACGACTTCTCTATCTCGAAGTTGTTGCATGAGACCCATGAACTGACTGTTCTTGAATTTGGGGTTCTGCTCTCCACGAACGGTATCAATAAGGAGACCAGCGGTTCGTGCGAGTTCGTCGGCGTCTTGGGATTGAGTCGTGGACTCCTGTTGGGGAGAATGGGAACTTTGCATCTCAGTTACGGCATTCTGGTCCATGGAGGAAAATAGAGAGGCTTCTTGGGACCGGAACTCTTTGTCCCATGCCGACGCTGGCAGTCAAGGGTCTCAATGAGACGATTTTCGAGGAGAATTGTAAAATGCTAACCATCGTGAGAAATAGACTTCGCCGGAGTTTGCAGCGCGAGATTTTGCATGTGCATAGGGCCAAGCCGAGTTGCAAATCCCATCGTCGTCGGTGACCATGGAATGGGACCTACGAAACAGTCAGGATGTCTTGGTACAGACCCCGAGGAAAGTAGACGCACCCTGTTGGGGATGAACCCCGATGCCGGGAGTTTGTGGTGACTGTACGACCATTTCGTGCTCATGTTGGGCGTCGACATTCAAAATAGGAGACCGGACGAGTGGTATAGCAGCCGGTTGTTGTTGCAAGAAGTCTGCTGCCCAATGGGCAATAGGAGCATGTTGCGGGGTTGTTTGTGCGGGATTTTGGGAGTGAAGTGATGGTAAGGATGCTTGTAGCGCGGCGAGATCATATGTAGAGGACCCTGAAGCAAAATTCGGCGGAGACTGGGCAGATGAGAAGAACCGAGCAGCATCCTGATCAACCCCTGGTACGGCAGCGTATGGAGTGCGAAAAGCCTAACAGATTGGGCCTCGTAATTAGCTGGCTGTCTTGAGGCGTGCGGCACATCTAGCGTACCTCCTTTGACGACCCGGCTCGACCTGCTCCAAAATGATCCTGGCAAGAAGATATACGATAAGAGGTGAAGAGATGATGAAGTATTGATTCTCACACCTGCTGAATTCCTCTATCCCGGTCGAAGGATTTGGCAAGACCCTGGAGTGGGTTCACTGGACCGCAATCTGCGCCATTTACAAGCAATGGTAGAGCCATCCGGGTGTATTGTTCAGATGGTGTATTGAAAGAGGCTTTAGAGCCAGCCTGAACAGAGTGTTAGTGTTTTTGAGTATCGTCCCCACACCCCAATGCCAATGTCACACTCGCAAGGAGGTTTAAATCCGCCCACTCCATTTCAGCGGATTTAGCTGGCACAGGACCCCTGGAACCACCCCGCCACAAATCATACCATAAATCAGTGAGACAATTCCTTATATGGGTATCTCCCACACCATCATAGCTAATCTTCAGCCAGGAGATGCGGCACGTTATACTGACGTAACAGAAAACGTCACGCGTCTCTCCCGGGGTCCCACCGCTAGTATGCACGTGATAGCTATTGAGTACTCCGACCCCGAGTCCGAGTTTTCCGGAATTCGTTCTGGTGCCGTCCCGACTCTCCTCCTGCTCATCGAGAACATCATTCATATGCGATCATCACCATAAAACACCGACCTCAACGTCCTGATTCACTTCTCCGAAACAAATGGGGAACTTGGGGACGCGCGCCATTCAGAATCTTCAGGAAAAGATAAACTGCGCATGAACAAGGGAAAAGTCGACAACGTCTCGAGCGTCGGTGACCGATGGACGTGTCAAGCCAGGTTCAAAATCAGGTACTATCTCTTTCCAAGCTCTCCGAGGTCAACGGTGCTCCGATGTTCTCCCGCAGATGACAGTGTACCGACGTTGCGCCCACAAGGGAAGAGTCAGAGAGCATTCACAAAGCAAGACACCCGGTGTAATGCTGGGAAGATGGCACCCTTGCCTTTGTGTTTCTTTTATTACTTGTACTCCCGCCTTGGGCTTTACACTGCTGATCGCCTTTGACATCTTGTTGATGGAATCAATGTGTCTCACAACCCGCTCCCACCATATCAGGACGTCGACGGCAACTTGACATGGTCCTCGAGAATGACGGGCACAGCCTCCGGAGTCTTCTATGTTCCAACATCACTCAAGTTGCACACACACGCCTCAATTGTAAACCTAATATCGCACGTTACACAACATTGCCTCAGCGCAAATATTCATTGATAATCGTGCTTTCGTCACACGTCCACCCACATCCCCGGAAAGTACATCTCTCATGTCCTAAAGACGCATCCGACAGGAGATCTAGCGTTTAAATTTTCGAACTAGGTATTTGATGAGCTCATACTGTACAGCTTCAGACCACCTGCATTCCCCGAGCCCTCGAGTTTTCCTCTATAGTGATGGTCGCCCTTTGATGGTGTTAATAAACCTTCACTGGTGCGATCAACCACTCTGGAGGTATCAAAGAAGATTATATCGCCTTCAGGTCTGAAAGCCTTTACCCTGACTCCGCAATCAGGTCGACGAGATAACGCCGCAATTAATCTTTAAGCGGGTGCAACAAAGGAGGCTTGTTCCCCCTCATTTTTCTGATAGATCCCAACTACGTCAGTCATCTACTCATGTTACCCATACATCTCACGGTGTTACTTTTACAGCGGCTCTGTTCTCCATCACATCGTCCTGTGACTTCGCGTTCTCAAGCCCTCCTGAGGTACGAAGCGTTAAGCTACTCAATCGCAAATCCGAGGGAGTTCTAGTTGAGGTACATACTATGACTCCGTAATGGAAAATCATCTTGCACAGCGTGCATAGCAATGATCAACAACGAGTAAATTGTTCATTACCCCTGTGCGCCGTTCCATTGGTAAGTCTCGCCGAAATAGTCGTCAAACCCAGGTCTCACTCGAACCGGACTGCCGAAAGCAAAACCCTGACCAACACGCGCCTGCAAAAGCGCGATACCTTCCATGCGATAGAACTCTGAGACAGAAGCGGCGTGCTGACAGAGCTCATGTCTCTGTAAAGCCCCATCGAGACCTAATCAACTCCGGGCGATTGCGTTCCAAGCTTCATTTCTAAGCTCACACGCCAAAACGTTTTCACCCTCCCTATCAATGCATGGTCCAAAGTAACGATGTTGTCACAAGCGCAGGAATAAGGACTGTGCAAGAAGTATATTTTTCCGCGCGAGACCGTAACGGGATGTTTTTTGCCAACCGGGACCTCTTGACGGCGCCCCCTCGAAGGTTCCGACCGAGCCAAGTATTCGTTGTAGGTGGATGAATCAGAGAGGGGGGGCATCACATGAATCTCAATTAGGGTTCTCCCTTAACCACCGCCAGGGACCTACCCCAGAAAAATATGGGAGGAAATTCCGTTGGTAGGCACAAGGACACTTCCCTGCCCTTTGTCCGGCGGTGAAAAGAGTTTGACACCCCAGGTTTCTCAAATTTACCTTCCAGATCGAGGATATTGCAACTCGTCACGTCAGCCGCACAGCTTGATCTCGGCTTAACGAGGGCAGGGTCTACGGGAGTGAATAAGAAATTTGGTATTGTGGTGCGTGCTGATCGTCATTGTGAAATACCATATGGAATAGTTCATTAAGACAAAGGTAATGACCAAGAAAACACGAAGACGTTGTACAAACACTTGGGAAAAAGAAGATAGGTGTGGAGTGGGGTGATTACAACAAGGTTTCCTAGGTCGGGGTACGACGGCCACTGCGGTCGGTTGTATTGCTTTTATTTTCCCAGTCATCCTCATTATTCGGGCTAAGTCGAGCCGCAAGGGCAACTGCTTCGGTCGTTTGTCTACATTCGGCGCCACCTTCGGAGCGCACTGTGAGGGAAAAAGACAGGGGTGTCAAAAAGCTCGAAATCAGTTTTCTGACGGGGAAACATTATGAGAGCAAAGAGAAGGGACGCACAGTGCCGCTATCAAGCAAGGTATCAAAACACGAGTTTCAGTCCCATGGGAGCCCACCAATACAAATGGAGTAAACAAAATGTAAACACGCACGTTGAGGGCGTCAAGGCGACTGAAAGTCTTCCCACAACCTTGACAGACATTAGATTGCGATCTCGATGTGTGCAGCGCCTGGTGTCGCCTAAATATGGAACAAAAGCAGTGCAAAGACGGTTGAATGTTAGATCGCAGGGGCGTGCCCGAGGACGAAGCATGGGGTCACGTACTTGCAGTCGTGCTGTCTCGCAAATCCCTTATTGCATCCTGGCCACTCACACACGAAAGGTCGCTCTTCAGTATGAGAGCGAAGGTGTCCTGAGGAAAGATCAAGGCATCAGCTAGGCGCAATGTATAAATTTGATGCGTTTTTCGTACCTCGAAGATTGAATCGACGAGTAAATGTGCTTCCGCAGCCCGGCACAGGGCAAATGAAATTGGCCTCGTTCCGTCGCCGACTAGCACTGGCAGCCTGTGTTGCACTAGTCGTCACCTGTTGTTTCTCGACCTGAAGAATGGGTGGGAGCCGGGGAAGGATTCCTGAACCAGGGATACTGTGAGAGGGACCAATTGTGGACCGAGGTTGTGGCGGGATGAATGCCAGGGAGGTGGCAGGTGGCAAGTTCTGGGATTGGGACTGAGCATAAAGTAAGGCAGCGTTCGGAGCTCGATGTACTTCTCCTGATGTCCGTCGAACATCACGACGAGATGTGGCCATGATAGGGAACGAGGACGAAGACGAAGCCGAGAGTTGAGACATTGAAGGAAGGGTCGTAGAGTGAGGAGATGGAGCATTCCATGACTCGGGAGGAATCTGGTATTGAGGTCTAGAAGTAGGTTGAGAGTGGTTCTGGTGGTGGCTAGTGCTCATCGAAGCGTGGATCGGAACCATCGACGATGAAGGACTGGAGTACAAATCGGAGTGTACGTCTGCGCCACGGTAAGAGGAATCGCGTTGGCTCGGCGTTGCAGGGTGTTCTTGAGTCATGTAGCTTGTAGAAGGATGCGCAGGTGGAAATGGCCACCCGCGTGAAGGCAACGTGTAGGAATCGAAGGTGTGTGGTGGTGAATAAGAAGGTACTATAGAAGGTCCGGGCATTCTCGAGGCGTCCACTTCCATTCCCTGGGGCAGGCGCTGTGAAAGAAAGGCAGATAAATTGACGTTTGCCCTTGCTGGCGTTCAAGGTACGGGATAGTGTAAAAGGCTTTAGATGATTGTCAGTTGTCTAGGGCAAATGGTCGGCGAATCAGTGAGAATGGGAAGGCTGGGGAGAATCCCCGAAGGAAGAGGTGATTTATAGTGCAAATTGTCATGGCTTGTAAATTTGGGCGAAACGATGAGTTGGATTGGATCTAAGATGCGACTTGGAAATTGGCAGCCCGCATCGCCACGGGTTTCACAGCACGCGGCAAACGCTCGTCTTTCTCGGCTCTCTCTCCCGCGGGATTTCATTCGCGTAGGCGTTTAGAGCGCACCAGTAGCCCTCGAATATTTGTTGGCCACTTCATCGTGTCCGTATATCGTGTCCGTTCATCGTAACCATACCTTGTTCCCATCATTTCCCTTCTGGGACCCGGTCCCACCGATCGCTAAAGTTGCATTCCCAGACGCCGGCCCATCAACATCCACCGAACGACGGTGGGTTCGAGCCTGGGGTGTCACAGTATTCGTATCTTGCACATTCGGCATCCAGACACAGCGCTCGTTGCAACTGCAACTGCCCTGATTCAGTATGAAACAGTCCCACCCCACACAGCTCCATTTTACTTCAGATACCGTGGCGTCTTTCACCACTTCTCCTCAGTCCTGTAGTGGGGGTGGTCACCGTAGAGTACAAGGATCGGCGAACATCCTGCACTGCACAACTGGTCTTGAGCAAAGGAAGCAGTGGCTTACTCAATATGCCCATTTGGCCGTAGTAACCGCTGTTTTCCTGTCACACCACTTAGCACTCTATGATCATCCACCGTCCTTCACGGATGATTTCTCCTGAATACTTCCTCCATCAACTAAGATTGCGTTTTAATATCCCATGAGCCCGTACCCTTCCGTTCCGGGGATCGCACCCCTGGAATCTGTCCGCGTCGGGTCCCTCGCCACGAGGTGACCTCCCCTATTCGGGGGGTATATCATCGGAATACAGGCGATTCAACAAAGGTTCTTGGAACCAGTCTTCTCTCCGAACGACGTATTGGCGGACAAAAATTCTTCAATTCGATGACACGGCACTATGATATTACAATTCAAATATCAGCAACACACGAGCCGGATAGATAGGTATGCGAACGCGAAACAAGAAAGTCTATCTCACATCTCCGAGCGACCAACAATGGTCGAAACTCCTACAGAACCAACCTCCATGAAACATATACATAGCAACGGAACTCAATCAAGAATACAACTCTGGGGCATTCTTAACTTACAAGGCATTCCTAACCATACTCACTGCATCATTCTCCGCCTGCGGACTCATTTACCAGTGTTCACAGGATCCCCACTCGGAAGAAGGTGGGAGTCGAGTAGTCTTCTCCTTCGCATCATCTCAGACTCCGTGATGGTCTGCCCGGCCTTGCCAGGGGTGCCGTTACGCGATGGATATCCTGACAACGCGGGAGGGCGTAGTGCATTCAAGGGGGAATGGGGCACTGATTGGTCAAGAGGAGGGTTGGCAATTTGTGCCGTGGGGGATTCGAGGATGAGGTGGGTAGCGCCACCATACCCCGTCAATACATCCAAGGGCGGGGTTTCTAGCTGCCTGGGAGACTCGTACATCTGAGGTGAGCTTCTCCCATTTACCTCTGCAGCACCTCTCTTCAACGCTTCCAGTTGTGAGGCCAATGCCCGGAGCGTGATCCGGACGAGGTGGCGATGAGGCGGACTTGCCATTGACTGCGCCAGAAAAATGAAGATGGCGGTGACTTCTTCTTTGGTTGGAAGGTGAGAACGTCGTCAGTCTCGGTTTCCGAAGCGAACGAAGATGAGCCCTCATCGCTCTGGGGGCTCACTAACAGGTAATCTCGGGCTTTCCTGGACGACGAACCTCTGCGAATGTTTCTCGGATGTTCCATGCGTCCAGCGAAAATCTCGTCGATCCAATCAGCTAGATCATAGATGACTGTCCGAGCTTCTTGCATCAACATCGGCATCTGCAAGTATCCATGACTCCATTCGGAGAATATTCTACGCATTNNNACCCAGTCTTCGTCTTGTTGTCCAGAGAGCCTATCCCGTTCTCGTTTCATCGCTCTGATGTTCTCATCCCGGCTAGTGTCATGGGCGGTCATCCTGAGATGCTCTCCGAACTTTGTGCTTTGTCCCCCGAGGGCTTCATCGAGCTCGCGCTTGCGCGCTCGCTTAGCCTCCCGAACTCTGCCAGCAAATATGACTGTATCGTCCACAAAAGGGTCCTTCTCTCCACAGGACATCAGGAGAGGGGGAAACTGGGCCAGGAGATTGCTAGGAGTGAGGATTGGCGAGAGGTGGTAATCAGACGCGAAATCAGGGTTACGGTGAGGTCCGATGTAAAGGATTGCCATAGCCCGCATCTATAGGAACCGAACACAAGTTATGCATGAGGATGAGAACTACGGCTTATCGAGACCAAGATAGGTAAGAGACTCACCATACTCGGGGAGATAATACGGTCCTGGAAATACCCAGTTCGACTGGTCATGGTCAGGCGTGTTCCTAAAGGCGCCTCGATTGTATTCTCTGACGACTCCGAAGCCTCCTGGAGGGCTTTGGGGACATCAATCCGATTAACTGTGGGGCTAAAGCGAACTCTAGCTTCAATTGGCATGTCTTCCTCGTTCTCGGTATACACTCGGATGTCGGCAGTGTCTTCATCATCGGCCATGCTTCCTGCCTCTTCAACATAACTGTCGGCAGATCGATGTCGAATTTGACTGACCGTTCTACCCGACTTGGAATGTTTTGGTGAGGTGAGCGAACGATCTCGTATGGGCGGCCTCTCGTTTGTGGGAGATGCCAAATTTCTCAAGGTGTCACGCCAACTTCGTCGCCTCCGAACCTTTCGATCACCAACCATGGAGAGGGGGCTAATATGCCCGAAGTGGTCCTTCTGCTCCGCTAGACCTGGTATATGTCCCGATGATTGTTCCGACTGCAATACGCGAAGATTGGCGGGGGACATCCAAGAGGTGAAGTTAAAATCCAATGCAGCATAATTCAAAACCAAAGCTAGCGGTTGCGGGACGTTGATCTGCGTTTCAAGTATCTTCATCATGACATTTACCACAATGTGTGCGCCCCTGTTGTTCACATCTACTAAGTTTGCGGGATGCTGTGAAAAGCAAGGGAAGGGCTTACGCGGAATCACCTGATAGAATGATATTGAGTTTGGTGCCAGACATGCCTATTATCTTCCCAGCGCATTCGACAAGAAGACAATACACATCAAAACACTCATCAATGGCGAATGGGTATGGATCTGCAAGTGTGATGAGTAAGGCTAACTAATTCAGAAGGTGGATCCACCCACATTCCGGTGCCTTGCCGTAGTCGATGGACAGGACTGGCTTGCCAGTTCTCATGGCCCACATTCGCAGCCGGTCCTCATGATGTTCTGGTGTCATAGAAATGAATCCACCTCCTGGAAAGTCGAGGATCATGTCCGTTGCCCTCGACAGGTGATGCTCTGGAGGTGCAAAGAACAGCCACGCGGTGATTGGTCTACGATATGTTGTGCCACTTGGGCGGGGAAGGAGTATCTTTTTTCGGATTGTCACCGGGGGATAGTAAGTCAGGGCGCGTATCTAGACAGATTCAGTTTGACTTGTAGTAAGCGAAGGGTTCCATGAACATACATAAGGGTTCGTTGTCTTCTCCCATGTCATTCGAAGCATCTCAACAGTAGGTACAGCGCGGAATTTGCGAAGCTGGCCCCAATGCAATGAATACCGGGACGAAGGTCCGAAATTTAGGTAGAGCGTACCTTTTCATCGGCCTCATTAGCATATATTATATAGTAAACTGAAAAGAGGATGGAACATATGTCCCTCAACCATTTGGGCCTGATGGACATAGCAGTCGCGAAGCCAGCATCTAGACCAGTGCTAATCCATGTTGCACGATAATACGAAGGCGAATACTGATGTGTATGTTTCAGGTAATGGAGGATTGGTCGTTGTAAGCAGTGGGACGTACCAGATGTGCCAACGGCTCAGGTGCTTAGGTTGAGATATTAGTGGACTCTACGGGGCGTACTGTAACTGTAGGACTTACACCCAAGGCCAAGGATCTTGTCGAGATTTTTGACAGTATATACGCCTGTCAATGTACTTACGATGATTTGCCAAGGGGTGAAGCGGTCTAGGGGTCATTGGTGAGATATTAGAGTGCCACAAAAAATACGAAACTAACGCAATGCTCTATTTGCTCTCCTTAACCACAATAATCTCGGACCTTTCGCATCTCCGTATAGGATTCTCCAAACCCAAAAGAAGATGACCACAAAAACCTAGTACACCACGACTAGGGTTAGGTGTGCGCTAATGTTTGTAGGGTTTCGACTCACTTGAACTCTTTTCCAAGATGGATTTGGGCGACCCAATAGGTGGTCTATCATCCTTGTAATGTGGTTCGAGAGAGAGAATGGATGTAGACATGTTCCATGCCGCTGCTATTCATGTTTGTCTGAGCGGTCACAAGTCGAAGGGGCTGACATGTGATAAATGCTGTGGCTTTGGGTGGTCAGGTCTCCTTTTTGGGAATGCGGGGAATGCATCCGGTGCCTCACGTCAGCATTTCTATTTTCGAAGCCACAGTCTTTCTTTTGCCCCACCACCACCTCGACTGAGACTTGAGATAGACACATCCGGACCACCAGCCTCTCCGAATCCATGTGTAAACTCATACGTATGATTATGCACGATGAAGAGGGACAACATGGCTAGGATCGGCTGGACTTATTAACGTGAAAAGTCAGTATGTGTGCTGTTTTAAGCCCACCGGCGATCTCACCCCATCGGAGGTTTGTCGGGTGGCAGTGTGTTGCGGCTTGGGTGCCTTGTGCATCGCTCCCCGCACATGGCCACCACGACTAGGCCGCTTATTACTCATTGACGCAAACACTGTAACGTGTAAAGACTTATCAACCTCATGCAGTTTTTTTCGATAGCAGTCATTGAGCTGGGTGAATTATCTCGGCGCGGAAGCTCCGCTGTATGTTGTCAGTGATAACGTTAATGGGACAATGGGAGTACCCGGATGTTCTTTGCTGGCCTTGAAGAACTTCGTGCAATTACACACTCGAGCAAGCGGACCGAAATTTCCTCATCGGAGGTTCGCGGTCGTCCATTTTCTTGCCTCGTTGTCGTAAGCGAGCTGACCGCCTTATCGCACTGCAACGAGATAAACCCAACCTCTCCTATCGTCCGAGACTTTTAAACCCAAGACCTTGACTCTTCTCTTCTATCATCGAACTGATATGCAGAGCGTACTTGTCGACCAGTTCAATAACTATTTCTCTACATCTACCGGTAAGTCTCTACGGCCGAAGGGTCCCCTTTCGGTCTTTACCAATCGTGTGACCATTTTTTAATCCCCTTAGAGCTATCGAGTGCTGCCCTAGGAGGCACCATTTGTTCGGTCTCAGACGAATTCTTTGCTGAAGCACATCACCTTCTGCTGGTAGAGGTAAGGCTGCATACTCTACGTGTCTCAGATGGTGTTCTGATAATGGAACCCGCAAAGCCCGCGCCTAGTTTGAAGGGACAATTTGGCCCGAAAGGGGCGCTATTCAGTGGTTGGGAGACCAGAAGGCACAACCCAACTTACGATTGGTTTGTCCCTGGCATTCATGATCACACGAATAACTCCTAATGTCTCCCAAATAGGTGTATCATCAAGCTAGGGACTGCTGGCTCTATCGCGGGGTTTGATGTGGATACGTCTCACTTCAATGGTCGGTACAATGCATTCCTGCTGAAACTGAAAGATTCCTTGCGTCCTCAATCAGAGAATTAGGAAATGAGGCGCCGCAGGTCTCTATTGACGCGCTCTACATGCCAGATGACGGGAAATCACCTGAGCACGATCACCCTGAGGTACTTCCCGCATTCCGATTCCGAGAGGCGCTGATCACCGAGCATTCTACATTCAGTGGACCGAAATTCTCCCCAAGGTCAACCTCGGCCCGAATTCGAGGCATCTTTTCAAAATCCCTCCCACCTCGCGACTGAATCATGTCAAACTCAACATGTATCCAGATGGCGGGATTGTAAGTTTGATTGGAGATACTTGTGGTGACTCCTTACTTGTTACTCACCACTTGACGTGACACATAGGCACGTTTCAGGGTGTACGGCTTGGTCGCCCCAGTCTTCCCGCCAGATGATCAAACCGTGTTCGACTTGGCTCATGTGTTCTCTGGAGGCAGGGTCATGTTTACTTCTGATCAACATTTTGGTGTCGGTTCCAATCTGATTCTACCTGGTCGAGGTGAGCGGTGATATTGTCTAGAAAGCGGATTGACGTACTGAGGAGGTCGTATGATAGGGAAGGACATGGGAGATGGGTGGGAAACTAGGCGTAGTCGGACACCGGGCCACAAGTGCTGGGCCATCATTAGACTGTGGGTACTCCATGGGAACCTTCTCTTCAGAACCGTCTGATCAAGAATGGGTTTATTCGCTTTCGGCAGGGGAACTACTGGCATACTATCGCACACAGAGATAGACACTGCACATTTCATGGGCAACTTTCCAGAGTCGTGCGAGCTTCATGCCATCAACAGCAGTTCACTTATGCCCAGCGGCTCTGACGATGATTGGACCTTGATCCTTCCGAGAACACAACTTGGTCCCCACCGCCAACATCAATTCCAACTTGAGAATGTTCATGATAAAACATTCACACACGTAAAAGTCACTATCTATCCTGACGGTGGCATAAAGCGTGTTCGAATTTTTGGGCGCAGGCCAGGGTCAAGGACTTCCATAACAACATCAGACATGAGAATTCCCGATGAGTCGGAAGAAATCTCTGAAGTTCCCTCCACGTCCCCACAAATACAAGAAAACCTTCCAGATGAATCTACAGATGCATCAAAATCCTCGGCCACATCACAGCAATCACAGCCACAAGCACGGTGTGCCACCGTCATACCCGCTTTGGCGCTAACCCCAGAGGCATTCTCCCCCTTTGGCCAAGTCATCCAGGCTTACGCTGACGTCAACGCTGTCCCGTCACCACGAAAGACAAAAATTACAGCAGCGAACCAAGGTTCGGCCCTCAAGTTCCACAAGCTTGCGCCCATCTTGAGCTCGTACCCACTCGGCAGTGGTGCCACAGCAGGGTTATCTGTGTACCGCTGCAATCCCACTGAATTGAGTAACGAGGGAGACTGGGCGGTGAAATTACTCGAACGTCACCCGTATACAAACCAAGCTTTCATTCCGATGGGAGGAAAGGGACCAGCTTCGCAAAGCGATGGCCTCGATGATCCGGGGAACAGATACCTGGTCGTCGTCACGAAGAATGGAGACGACGATAAACCAGACTTGCAATCTATGAGAGCGTTTATCGCGACTTCCAGTCAGGGTATCGTTTACAATACCGGCATTTGGCGTGAGTCACCCCATTTTTTTCTGACCGCTCTGTTGTTCCGAATCGACATTCTGATACTTTATCGTGACACTGCTACATTTTGCTTGTTCTCCTGATGTAGATCATCCCATGTTGTCTCTCGACAGGGTGAGTATGATTACTGCAATATGGACGTATCCCGAACCTGACCGTGATGTTTCTGGCTAGGCTCTGGACTTTACATGTGTGGAAACTCAGATCGGAAATGGAGACCGGAGTGACTGTGAGATTATTGACCTTGACGGGAGTTTGGGATACCACAAGGTCCAAGTACCCTCTGTTTAGAAACCCCTAGATACAGGCATATGTGTTGTGTGAATCGTTCTCCCGCTGTGATTGTAGTATTTTAGATGAGAGGCAATCCTGACCCTTGTATGGTAGAACGTGTCCGGCAGTCTCAGTCGGTGTGAGATTTGTGGATTGTGCCGAATTTCCTTTTTAGTCACTTCTACCACGTGGAACGCGAGAAGATCTACAGATTTGGTTGGATCTGATAACCCGGTTTGAGTTTGATTCACCAGAATGATGTGCTCGACTTTTCTTGACTTGACAATCCTTGCGAATTGAAGCTGCGATCTCTTCTCTGTCACTCTGTCAAGTTTCCCTCCAGGCGCCGTGTCACACATTCAATTGTATCACACAACACGACCTCTTGGACTGAGGTAAAACACAAATACTGGTTGCTTGTTCTATATTTTCGTCTTCCTTGATATCACTCATGGCGAGTCTTCAATCAATTCGGGTTTCAGGGAACAGCTTAGAGATTGTAAACCAACTCCTCCTCCCGCACACAACTGAGTATATCCCAATCAATACCATAGAAGAAGCCCACGATGCTATTCGATCCATGAAGGTAGTTTTTTGAGTTGCCTCAGTTCGTTCCGGCAACGCACCTTCGAAAATACTGAGATTACCGACAGATCCGGGGTGCACCTGCGATTGCATCCTTAGCAGCCCTTGCCATCGTGTCACATCTCGACAAGGCATTACAAGCTTCCCCTGTACCCGACTTCTTGGCAAATCCCGAGAGTTTGAAGGCACATATCGAAAAGTCGCTTGACTTTCTGTACACGTCTCGACCGACTGCAGTGAACCTTGGGGCCGCCACCCGTCGGTTGCGGACAGTCTTGCATGCCTCTGTCGCCGCAGGAAGAGATCCCAAAGCAGTAGCGCAAGATCTCATTGCTGAGGGCAAAGTAATCGACGACGAGGATGTCTCCCGAAATAGGGCGATGGCGAAGTGGGGCGCAGAATGGTTATTGAATGAAGCAAAACCAGACTCGGGTTCGGGGGAACGGAAGGTGAACGTGATGACTGTTTGTAATACAGGATCACTTGCGACTTCCGTGCGATAAATCTAGCTCATCCCCTGGTCCCGGTTATACTCAGTTTTCTCGACATAGGGATACGGAACAGCCCTGGGATTGATAACATACCTTCATGAGACCGGAAAACTTGAGAAGGCGTTTTTCACGCAATCAACTCCATATCATCAAGGGTCAAGGTTGGTATCTTTCTTCTCGTATCTCAACCGACTCCGATGTTGAATACCCCGACAGGCTCACAGCGCTCGAGTTGCAGACGCTCAAGATTCCCTCTGTCATGTTATGTGATAGCATGGTGGGATCCCTATTTCAACACCACAACATTGCGGCGGTCGGTGAGTTGTGGAACCGAAGGACCAGGAGGAAGCGAACTGACACTTATTCGGTAGCTGTGGGCGCAGACCGTATAGCACGAAATGGGGACACAGCTAACAAAGTAGGAATATTCAAATCTGAAACAATCATCTTTGTCAAAGATATCATTATAGATTGGAACATACAATGCTGCTGTCCTGGCAGCTCGCCACAAGATCCCTTTCATAGTGGTTGCTCCTGTAAGCACGGTAGATTTAGATATCCCTGATGGCACCCAGTGAGTCATACTTGCTCTTGCACAATACCTCCATGGTTCAAATCAGGCGCTGTAGGATTCCTATTGAGCACAGGCCACCACTTGAAGCATGTCTTGTCCGGGGCGCACTGTACCCGTTCTCCACCGATGCCGACGGGATCAAGAATCAAGCGACAGTCATGGTCACTCCGGAAGGGTTGGACGGAATATACAATCCCAGTTTCGACGTGACCCCCGCGGAACTCATCACTGCCATCGTGACAGAAAAAGGTGTCGCAACCAGGACGGAGGGAAAGAGTTGTTTTGACCTTAGTTCAATTGTATAAAGCTGGGTAGAATGAATGCCGGGTCATGTACTTGATTATCCGTTGCTACGCGGGTATGATGCCCTGGATGAAACGATTCCAGGTACTGTCTCATCGTTGACTGCGCTCCTGTGGTGGACTGGGTAAGCATTGTAGCCTTCGGTCGCGTTGACCGCGATGAGAGGTCGACATTGCGGATATAATCAGAAGTATACGTACGCGAGTGCCTTGGGACTTCTTGGAAGCAACAAGTTCTCATCCCCTTCCCATGTTTCCTTCTCCACTATCCTTGGCAACCGTAAAGCCACGTGGACATGTCCATGTCCACTTTCGTACGTTGTTCGATCATGGTGTCCACGATGTGTGGTATCAAAAGAGGCGCGCTTGGCCCAGATCTTTCGAGGTGAAAACGAGAAAGAGAGACCAATTGTTGAGTGGGTTCGTGTCTTTCATTTTACAATAACCAGGGCGTACCACGCTGGAGGTGGAGCTTAAAAGAAATTTTTGGAGGCAGGCGTCGGTTGTCTGGATCGCCTGCCAGTTTGTATGTACTGCCGCGGTCTTCGAAAGCCGAGCTGTTAACCGTTGCTTGGCCAAGGCTTTAAGAGCAGGCATCCCTCTGTCACGACCATCACTGAAAGACCCATCTACGCTCCCCTTGCCCGCCCCCACATTCGTTCAATACTCCATTCTTTCTTCAGTCATGAAGCTTGTCGCTCCTTTTGCACTTCTGATGGCCGTGGTTGGACTCGCAGAGGCATCCTCTCTCTACGGAGGGTTCTCCGACTTGCAAGGTCGTCATAATAAGATCGCCCGCCAGCACCAACCCCTTGAAGGCCGTTCAGACCCTGTTGTCGTGGCTCGTCGTAGTAACAGTAAGAAGAAGCGTTGCAGTGTTAAAGCCAAAGTTTGTGAATCTACTTTTCGGTTACTCGGTGGTATTGACATCCAGACGTCCGGCCAGGCATCTGCCTCAGTTGGCATCCAGAATGTTCAAGATACCCCCGAGACGCCTACCCCATCACCTTCGAAGACCAAGGACTCGGACACTCCCAAGACCACCAAGGCTGCTGAACCAGCTTCCACACCGAAGTCTTCAAGTTCGTCTGGTGGATTGATCCAGGTCACCTCGTCTGTCTGTGGCGGCAACCGTGCAACAAGTTCGTAGCTGCTCCTTTTCCTAAATTTCTTGGATCCTAACACCCTTCAAGAGGACATCACAGACGTCTCTGGCCCCAACGGACACATTGACTGGCTCAATTGCGGAATTGACGGCGATGGGTGGCAACCACCCCCAATCCATGCCAAAGATGTCATCGCCCAAGACCTTGGTTCTGCTCTTGATAAAGCTAGTAGCCCATTCCATGCCTGCAAGAGTTTCATCGGGAAGTTCCAGCAGTATGCAGATGAATTCGGAAGTGAGTGGTGTTCGAGTATGAGTTACTCCTCGTACTCATGATTCTCCCAAGTTCCCGCCATCTTGGTCGCTTCTATTGCTATGCAAGAGAGTTCGTGCAACCCATCGACCGTTGGTGGTGGTGGAGAGCAGGGACTGATGCAAATCACCAAAGACAAGTGTGGAGGAGCTCCTGGAGGAAATTGCAAGGATGTTGTAAGTACTTCTTGCTACACATGAAGTCTTTCTTTTGATCGATGTTTTGTTGCAATAGGATTTCAACATCAGAACTGGAGTCAAGTACTTCGCTAACACCCTTGATGCCAACAATGGGAACCTTCTTGTTACCCTCGGAATGTATAACGGATGGCGAAGGGATTTGACCATTGTACGAACGAGTGTCTTTTTTCACTGTTCGATTCTGACACATCCACTACAGGGAGATGCCACTCGGGCTGCTCACTCTTCGTGCTGCCGCTGCCAGAACAACCTCGACTAGTGCGTTACCGATGTTTGACGTTCTCGATGTCACAATATTGACACATTCTCTTCCACAGCTTACATCAAACATTGAATGGATGGATGCAGAACGTCGATCCCTATGCTAGGAACATGGGCAAATACCACAATCTTGATGTGTGCAACTAGTCACTATCATTACATGGGCGGTGATGCTCTTTTTGACCACCGACCCTTCTCTCCACATGATGTTTGGATTACATACTTTTTCTCTGACGACACAAGGATCTCACCTCAAGTGTCGCGCAGGCACAGCGGCGCTTTCTTCTTAATGCCAGCTAGCTTGACGTTACGGTATTATAGCGATATCACTAGTTGATTCTTTTAGTATACTGCATGTGCGGTACTGGTGCAAATACAACTTTATCTGACTGATTGAATTCATTGGACGTGCTTCTCTGATCCTGCTCACAACCAACACTCTCACCAGCCATAAGCCATGCACAGATGTTGTCCACACAACTCAACGTAGCAAACGTACGAAGGACGTCTTGGAGCTCGAATGAGGTAGATTCGTCTAATGTTTTGTCGGAACCGACGTGTGCGAAACACTCTTAATGTTCAACCGTTGTGGATACCGATGTGGGCTCGAGATGTCACAGATGCCTCTGAATCGATCGAGGAGATAACGCGGCTTCGTGAATGTCATCGAGGGCTGACAGGGAGGCTTTTGCGGGATTTAATGAATATGCAGCGTGGTTCCATCCGTCACCGAGGATACAGTAAATTCATTGATGATATACGTTGATATGGTATCACGATCAGTTGCAAGGCCCGCATGTTCCCATCCAACGACAAGGCTTACCATATATGGACACCGACCACCTAAATTTGTCTTTCGGCGTCGCGAGAATCGGTGAGGCGGGTCTGACCGCCTGGACTCTCTTCGCGTCGTACTAACTTCGTTGATTGCGTACCTACTGACTACATACTTGGAGGAATCACCGTTCTGCTTCCTAGATATCAAGAATACTCCTTTGGACGTGCTAGAAGCACTCTATTAGGGCCCTCGTCTATAAAAAATGAGCGATACCACTTCTGAACCTTCCACACCTGGTGCCTCGACTCCCCCTTCCTCTGTACCTTCATCTCCCAAACTATCAGCATCGTCGACGCGAGATGTCCTGAATCTTCCTGATGCCTCAGAGAAAGCGAAACAAGAGGCGGCGAAAGTGAAGGCAGAGGCAAACAAGGCTTTCATCGGTACGCTCCTTGGTTTGGTCACACGCCCCCCACAATTATCTGAACATCTCATCCTAGGACATCACTTCAATGATGCCGTGGACCTTTACTCCAAGGCGATTGATTTGAATCCGAAAGACGCTACATTGTGGTGTAATAGAGCATACACTCGCATAAAGCTAGAAGAACACGGTTACGCGCTTCTCGATGCAGGTGAGTCTCAAAGAGATGGTGGATGGAAACAAACTCTTATCAATCTTGCAGCAACCGCCATTCAGCTGGATCCCAAGTACTCGAAGGCTTACTACCGGTACGCCTCTCGTCTCAATAGCGATGGCCAACCTTCGACGAATCTCGTAGCCGAGCAACATGTTATCTACAGACACTAAAGCTCAAGCAAGCCATCGCAGATTTCAAACGAGTGTTGGCCCTTGAACCAAGGAATAATTTGGTCAAAACACAGCTTGATACTACCCAAAAACTCCTTCGGAAAGCCGAATTCGAGAAGGTTCGTGTTTTGACCTTCTTTATCTAAATTTCGTGGCTGAATATAGGCTAGGCAATCGAGATGGAAGAGGAGAAGAGTCCGGCATTGAGATGTCTAGAGATTATCAAAGAAGGTGACAACCTATCCTCTGGTATATACGCCGACAAGATATCAGTATCTGACTTCGCGCGTTATATTGGATGAAACTTGTGATGAAAGGTGGTTGTGATGTGGAAAAGAGTTACGCTGGTCCCAAGCTTCCGTTCCAAGATGGAAAATTCAGCATTACTATCGGGTTCATCAAAGAGATGTTAGAATGGTTTAAACAGGGCAAAACGCTTCCACGAAGGTGCGTTTCGTTTCACTGCGATCTGTGTGTTTGCGATGCTGATCATTGTTGAAGATACGTCTGGGAGATCGCGTTAGGTGCACATGACCACTTTACGAACGAGGACAGCTTAGTCTCTGTCGACATTGAGGAGGGGACTACGATTGATGTGATTGGAGATGTACACGGTATGTTGCATTGTTGTCACGCCCTTTTCCAATCTAACATTGTTTTCCAAGGCCAATTTTATGATATGCTGCATCTATTCTCACTAACCGGTGAGCCATCGGAATCGCACCGTTTGCTTATGAATGGCGACCTCGTCGATCGAGGATCTTGGTCAATGGAGGTGATTTTGACGGCCCTGGCATTCAAATGTATGATTCAAATGCTCAAACTTACCGCATTTCACTGATTGTCGTAAACCCCCAGGGCTATATCCAAAGAGAATGTTCATCAATCGGGGAAACCATGAGACGAAAGATATGAACCGAACGTATGGCTTCGAAGGGGAGGCCAAACATAAACATGGAGAACAAACCTACAAGGTTCGTCTCAGTCGAACTTGTTTGAGATCATCTCGCTTGATATCCTACTTCACAGCTCTTTGCCCACATTTTCACAACGAGTGAGCGCTCATAAGTTTACGTTGATCTTGTGCCCCCTTCATGTCAAAATCAGTGCCTCTAGCAACATTGATAAATGCAACGCAAGCCCCATCTGGCAAGTCTCCTAGCGCCATCTTATCACCTGAAGGTCGAAAGCGATATTTCGTCGTCCATGGGGGGCTGTTCAGCAAAGATGATGTTTCCCTGGAGGATATCAGGAAGATCGACCGGATAGGAAAGCAACCTGGTCAAGAAGGCTTGATGTGTGAGTAACATGAGTAATACAGTGTTGCGAAGCTCATCAATTTCCCTAGGTGAAGTAAGTGTTCAGAGATGTACGCCACAGACAAGCTCTCTCACAACGATTCCAGCTGTTGTGGACGGATCCTCAGGAAGAACCAGGTCGTGGTCCCAGCAAAAGAGTACGTATGCCGTGACCCTGATCCACCTACGAGTGCCTGAGACAGGTTCTTTATAGGGCGTAGGAATTGCGTTTGGCCCAGACGTTACACGCCGGTGGTGCACTGCGAACGGCGTTACGGGCATCATTCGAAGTCACGAAGTTCGGCAGGGTAGGTCCTATCCCCATTTATACCGTCCTCCGAACTCACTTTCAAACGCCAGATGGGTACGCGATTGAACATGATGGGCTGTGTACAACGGTATGGCTCGCTGCACTGCGATTGAACTTCTCACTCACACCATACTTTCAGGTATTCTCTGCGCCCAATTACGTGGATCAAGCCGGTAACAAGGGAGCTTTCGTCAGTATCATCTATCTTCCCATTGCTTGTCGCGACAGTTAGCTGAATATTCGTGCGCAGATTCGTATTGATTCTGTGGGCAATCAGAAGTACACTCAGTTTGAAGCTAAGCCTCATCCTCCGATGAAACCGATGGCGTATGTGTCCGGTGGATTAGCCAGTATATTAAGCTAGAGAGCTATAGGAAGGAAGTAGTACGTGTTGTATGTGTGTGCTTTCGATGCTAACAATGACAACTCCATTATATCCCTCGTCTTGCGACTCATTGGGACGAGATCTCCACATATGCGTCTAATCTGTTCCCAGATATCCGACCGGGTAATCCTCCGATTCAGGGTCATAGATCCATCCCTGCGGACCTCTTGCGGAATGCTGAAAGATCACTTCCTCTATTAATCTGAACGGTATGCGTGCAGCTACTGCATTATCGTTTTCAGGAAACTCAAGGAAGTCATCGTAGAGGAAGGTGATTTCTTGGGGTCCTTCTGACTCATGAGGGAAGATCTATAGGGTATCCTTTCATGAGTGCCCGAAGAAGAGTATCCGATGACGACGTACCTGATAACGTTCGTCCTCATAGGCTACGTATCGAGTGGCGTCGATGATCCCCTCATATTGCGATGAGCCATTCGCATTTGCCGAGTAAGGGATGCTTCTGAATACTGGTGGTTGTCGGCCATCCATCCCTGGAACCAGCTCCTCACTTTGGAGTCTCCAATTCGACCACACCGCTTTCATGAGGACCAAACTCCCGTCCGGAAATTCAAAGAAATCAAGCTCCAGGGACGACGCAATATTGATTTCGCCCCCGGACATACAGATATACCTGGCGGCATTGCGATGAAGCTGTTGTCGTTGGCTGCTAAAGCCGACTTCGATGACGAATGTTGGGTCGTTGGTAATATTGGAGCCACCTAGACCTTGGCGTGGATGGATGCGGAAGACGGGACACTTGATACCGTCCAAAAGACGCACAGTTTGGGCGATATCTATATCCCCGACATCGAAAAGGGTATGGCCGTTGTGCATGCGGTTCGGCTGGAACAAGCCTTGGTGGATGAGCCTAGCGAAAATGGTCTTCGGGATAGCATCCCATCGAGTAGGCCAATGGACAATGAGTCGCTCGCGGTTGAAATCAATCCTGCGAACGAATTTCAGTATGTATGATCGGCAAGATGTGCTGAAGGTCGAGGAATCCATACCTCAAGGCTTCGAAACCATCCAGGATCGCATGACCTCCTGGTGTACTCGAGAAATTGACGACCGATTGCAGGACATGCTCCGGCACTCCATCGAATCTGAGTTCCTCGCATTCGTGGTTGATGATCGGCTGCAAGGCTGCCACCAATGTGGGGAGGTCCCAATGGACGAATTGGTTGTGGAACATGGACATTTGACCAAAGTGGGTTGAGAGATGTGAAGAGAGTTCAGGATCTGTAAGATGAGAGTATGTTGAGAACCCGGGGTGCCATATCTCCTACTTATATATATTCAAGTTGAACAAGGCAACAAACGACACAAGGTAGCCATGGTATGCGATACAGTACAACAGCACGATACGCTCCATGTTGAAGCAAATTGGATGCGTCATCGGTTCAATCAAGACTAAAGCATAATGGAAACAAAGGAGCCCATTCTCGGAAGAAGAAAATCCTTTGAGTCGCGAGTCCCGATTCGACCTCGCTCACTGAGTTTGATGTCCGGTGTACATGTATTGTGCACAGCCTACAGGCTTTGAGCATTCACAAGAAGGTAAGAGAGTGGTAAGAGGTGCCACTGTGTGAAAGTCGTCCTGGCTCTGCCGAGTACAAACCAGATTCTCTCCTACGTGCCTGAGAGGGAGAACGGGAATAAGGTACCGATGCATTCTATTTGACGCATACGATACCACTCAAGATCTCGACTTGCAGACTGAATCTCATCGAGCACCATGATAGAATAGTGCAATCACGATTATCCACGGCAGGCACAAAGGTGCAACTTGAACAAACTTGATAAGCTTGACACTACTCCCTGGCTACCACCTGTATTATATATAGAACAACGGACCCTGAAGGTTTAACTTGAAACGACCAGTTTCGTTCGACTTAAAGTCGCACAAGCCAATGACCTCCCTCTTGGACACATGGTATGTTCAAAAAACGCTTGCTCCACGTTTTGGGGATGGGCTCACCAAATATTTTTCGACTCCATTGGAGCTCAAATTCTGGTCAAACGGCGATGATCAGATAGTACTTACATTGAATACCGCCAGGAGATACCCTACTCAGAGCAGGTTGAAGGTACAGGACTCCTGGTTTTGTGCCATGGTCCTGAAGAAAAGAAACTTTGGAAGAAGCATGTCAAAAGAGGTCAGAATCCGAAGTCGTTAGTGATTGCCGAAATCCTGGGAAGAGAAGGTCATGATCAGGGCGGTGAAGGATTCCCGAGTGTGGCCGACCTAGAAAGCAGCAGACGTTGCATTGGAACATGCGCACTAACCTGAAGCATACACACCTGCTACTTCCTGTATAACTTGAAGACTCCCTTCGACGCGGATGTCCTGCAGCTCTTTGAAGCCGCCGTTTGAACTTTTGGGTATTCTACTAACTAAATTGAGAACCAGAATCGCGACTGACCGTTGTAGCTAGATTGCAAGACATTAGACAGGGTCTCAATGCTCACTGCTGAGAAAATGGGGAACAGCAGATGAGGGGCGGAATTACCCACTCAATCCGCCGCCTGGCATGGGGCGTGGTGCGCAGTGCGCACTGTTGCCACTTGCAAACACTGGGAGAGTCAACAAATCACACCATCAAATGAGTCATGTATCACATCTCCACAACAGAACAAATTTCGTCGGGACCCGAGTCATTGCCCAACGCCCCCGACGCCGCCAGAGGGCGGGAAGGCGCACTTTTACTATTTTAGGTATCCGTCGGGACGCCACCCGACGGGGGCTGTGCTGCCAAGTGGTCTCGACAGAACCCATGACTGACTTTGGATATTCCAGCGGTGCCAACTTCGTGATGGGCGGCGGCCTTGATTGTTGTGCTATAGGCTTAAAACGAGCTCGATTACTTCACGACTAGTATCCATTGCCTCCCATTCACATTCCATCCATATTCAACAATGCCGCGCGCAGGAAGACGAGTGAAGCAGAAGCTTGCATCTCCTCCTACGACTGATGCTGACGCAGGAACTTCCACTTCCGATGTCGCGCCCTGGGTTCCTGTAGCCCCAACGACGACGGGTCTCCTCGCGCTCCCTGTTGAGCTCTTCGAGATGGTCCTGTCAGACTTCGAAGATATCTCCGTCGGCTCCATCATGCAGAACCCTACAACTTTGCCCAAGGAAGAAGGCGAACGAATGAGGGTTCTTCGCGCGCTTTCCCAGACATGTAAGGCGCTGAGAGCTTCGTGCTTGCCTCGAGTCTGGGAACGATTGGAAGCATGCATTGAGCACAATGACAGTGCTTGGTATAAACAAGTATCCTCTCGTCTTGAGAGAAGGTGTAACGGTCTCGCCGACAATCCGGATCTCGCCAAGTTTGTCAAGTGAGTCCGATTTTTGCGCGGTGACTTTGCAATGTTTATCAATGCTATAATCCTCCCAGGATCGCTACTGTAACGTTGACACGATGCTCAACGCAGACAGTGCTCGATGCCTTCACAAAGTGCTTGGCTGTCTTACCGAATCTGCACACACTCCAAATCGTCCATACTCATTCTCAAATGACAACAACCCTGAAGAATCATTTTGAGGGAAAGTCATTTCCTCAAATCCGAAACATTATTCTGCCTTCCTGCGCCCATAATATCCTTCGAGCATGCCCTGGTGTGACGAGCGTGACGTGTAATGAAGACGACGGTTCGAAACTGGTCTCTGCAATCAGGGCTAGTTGCAAAGGTGTCGTTCATGTGAGTGGCATCAGAGCAGAAGAGTCGATCATGAAGCGTGAGTTTCCTTCGCCTCGCCGTAAGAGAGTGATTCATGAATCTAACTTCTCTGTGCGGTAGGTCTTGCAAAGGCTGCGCCGAATTTGCGAGAAATTCATGCAAACGCATGTCAAGTCCGAGTGGGATATTACAGGACATTGATAGTCGACCCCGTATGTCTCTTCCCGTTTCATACAGGAAAATCTCTTATGAATACCGACGATCTCAGGGTGATATCAAATACTTGTCCGTTTTCAAGAAGCTTCAACGGATCGTCATGATCGTTGGAGAAGAAGGCGATGACGAACAAATAGCAGGGACATGCAAGCTTCATGTCTCCGCCGCGCAAGAGGCACTCAAAGAAAGTTCTGCCAAGGACAAGGAAGTTGTTATCCATTATAGCAAGTGTGACTCACCTCGAAATGTCAACTGGCGACGTTGGTCGACTGTTCGCACCGTTCATATCAAGGTTTAACAATAGCTCAGTCACCATTTGTTGTATCTTTCTGTTTTACTCCCCGATACCCCAATTTCACTTGACCCTACTGAAACGGACAACGTACCAGCACGAAATATGTATCCAAGGACTTCTTGTTCGAGGTTGTTCGAGTATATCAATTATACAATACCATTTGTTTCTTTTGCTCCTTCACGACCCCAGGGATCTCATTTGAAATGAAAGACAAGAGAGTCATAAAATCATCGTGCTTCGGTGGTTCATCATTCAACTTTCACCCATCGGTGTACTATTTCTTGTCCATTCACTACCAGCTCAGGCTTATTGCACATCACAGCTTAGACCTCAGGCACGAAACAACGACATCATCCCTCTCTCCTAAGCTCAGGCGTAGAATCGCGAGGTCCAAAGATAATGGTCAGACAAATTTCGCTGCAAGCTGTCAACACGACGGGTTTACTTGGTCTTCCTGTGGAGCTCTTCGACATGATTCTTGGATGCTTCGATATGTTCACAGAAGAGGATATCCGCTACTACGACTGGGACGGGTTCAAAACCCTGGTGAATCACAATAATCGCAATCGCTTTCACACCCTACGAGCTCTTTCACAGACTTGTCGAGCATTAAGAAAATCCTTGCTGTCGATGGCATGGGGACACGTCGAAGTTTGCACTGCAAAGGCAGGAAGAGCATTGTACCCGGGTTTAGCACGTCGGTTGGAGAGTAATAGCAAACTACTCGCCTGCAATCCCCACATAGCGAAATACGTCAAGTACTTCTCTCGCTCGACCTCCGATGTAATTAATGCCTATTGAAGCGTTTCTTCTCTTTTAATTCTAGGGTTTTCTCTGTATTCTTAACGCGGGCCTCTGAAGAAACCACTCTCCCCGCGTTTGCCCAATGTCTAATGAGTCTTCCAAATCTCCACACCCTCCAAATCGTCAGTGCAACACAACATATGGCGACCGCCATCAAAACCGCGCTCGAAGGTGTATCTTTTCCTCAAATCAGGACGGTTGTGCTCCCACTCACGGCCACGGCGGTATTGAGAAGTTGTCCCAATGTTACTCGAATCGCCTTGCACCACTACGGGTATGGAGACCCGCTCAGGATCATTCGTGATTTTTGCCCCAGGGTAGAGATTCTTCAAGGGTTGCCTTTTACAGCGAAGGTCGTGAAAGGTACGTCATCTTCAAGAGAATTCTATAACGAATTGGTTTTTTAAGTTGACATAACTTCTTGCATGTTCTGAAGCCCTTCTGAAAGCTGCGCCAGCTGTGAGAGAGTTGGGATTCGAAATAGATCATTACAATGAGACTCACCCTGATCCTCAACCCGAACCTGTACGTGCCTTCAATTACCGTAGTCTTACTTTTCATCGTTGTCCCATAGGATTTGAGCCTTTTACCCGAATTGAAGAATCTCTCCGTCGTTCGAATCGACAATTTCGATATCAAAGACCCCAGAAAGAAGAAATTCCTCTTTGACGGACTGAGGAACGCTTTGTCCAAGATCAAGACTAAAGAAGATAAACGAATTGTTGTCAGCTACTCTATCCCTCCTCACAACAGTGAGAATACAACAGAACGCGAACGTACGGAGATCATCGTCATTGAGTAGCATACTTAAATTATATCCTGCCGCTTTGGGGCCTTTCTGTAATCATAGTGTATGAGTTTTGCGAAAATAATCTTCATGGACGCCCCAAACGCCTTACAGCATAGAGACACCTTTGATTGGCGTAATAACTGTCATTCAAATTCATTTCACGACCAAATCACCAACTCAAGCTTCCTTGCAGCCCTTCGTACTGCGGAACACCAGATTGTCGTCAACTCATCGCCACTGCGGAGAGTTGTTGTAGGGAGGATATAAATACCTTGATCCTTGCTGTCGCATTCTGCAGATACCGCCAAAGTCAGGTTCGAATTACGAAAGCAACTCCGCTACGATATCGTCAAAGATACACCTCGCGCAGCGGCAGGTCTGATAAGATAGAATAAGTATAGTGCGAGGTCTCGGAGCAGTGGTACCATTGGATACTCACCAATTCGCAGCCGAATTGTCCGGCCTTCTTCAAGTCGCTTGGAATGGTGGTACAGTGAAGACGAACTCAAAGGCGATGTCCTTGAAGATCGCCAAAGGGGAAAAAGAAGCACGTCGTGAGATAAGGTCCAGCGGATAGACGGAAACTTTCCAAATGCTAGTTTAGCTAAAAAGTTTCATCCGGCATTCAATGATCGTGTCAACGAAACCTCCAACATTTCGCATCGGACCCGGCTGTTTCTTCTCACCGAAGTCTTCATACCCCAGGAACAATCCCACAAACACTCCATGTGGTTATTCACCTTCTGATCCAGGCTCGAAACGATAGAGAAAAGAGAGAAAGAAAAAGGCACAGAAAGACCCGCAAAAGATGATAGTTTAAAAGTCCCTTGGTGGTGATAAAATACAAAGCAGGTAGCCCGAACTACACGGCTCCCTTTAACCTACTGGAAATACAACCCGACCCATCCGTTCAAAGATTGAATCGTCAACCTGTCCTTTCCGTTCTTGTCCCCATGCCATGGGGGCTCAATATCTTGGTTGGAACCGTGAGGGGATCCTTGAAGACCAGTCGTAGTATACGACTTTGCGTCCAACTTGACTGTACCGCTGAACTCGGCGTCCTTGTATGTCAGATAGAGATCGCCGTTCCGTGAAGAACGATGAATGGCAGAGATGGGACGATGGGGTGAGCCGTGGTCGCTGACGTAGAACAAATCCGTGCGTCCGGCTCCTGTGGTTGTTTGAAGCGTGGCGGGAGTAGGGGGATCATCGAGGGAGAGAGGGAGTACCCGGAGGTTGGTGGTGGCATCGCCGCGTTGGGTGCTAATAACGGTCTCGTTGACGAGGTTCACCTCGCCTACGAGCCATCCACGGGTCATCTCGAGTGTCATCTCTCCAGCGACAACACTAGGATTCGGGAGAAGCATGTTTTTCTTGTCGTTGTTATACATAGTAATAAACAGCTTATCGAGGTTCAATTTTGACTGAGCGTCGAAGCTGATATGCGCCACGGAATGGGCTTGAACGTGTAATTTCTTGATCTTGGGTGGGATGTAGAGTGTGGTATCGAATCGCATGCAAGCTGATCCAAGAACGTTTGGGGTATTGAGCTTAATTCGGGAATGTGACAAGCCTTCTTCAATATCTTCGTGTGATGGGTGAACGACGGAGACGTCCGAAAGGAGGGCTTTGTCGTTGGTGCGAAGTGTCATCTCGAATCTGACGTTCTCTGCATCGTGTGTGGCCTCTGCGATCACCAGTGTCCCAACGGCGGCACCAGAGAAATCAATGGAATGGTCAAGCCTTGAGGGGTCGATGGGGACCACATAAGTATTCTTGTCGCCCTGATAGAGGAAGTCGGCATCGAGACAGCCCAATGAAGAGCTGTATACTGGCATGTTTTCTAGGCCGTTTGGAGTAGGCTAAAGCGGGTTAAATAAAGGCATTTGCGAGACATGAAAATGGAACAAACTCACAGTCACAGCCCAAATGATGAGTCTAATTGTTTGCCAGGCTAGAACGATCAGGCACACGATGCCGAAGGCTTTCCAGAACAGCCCACATCTAATTATAGCGCCAGCATTGAGCGGGTATATGTAGCAAGGATGAAGTGAGACATACCGTAGTCCACAACAAACACAGCAATCCTTGGAACGTTTTCTCTTGGGCCTGGCACCCAGCGTTGTGTCGACCTCGTGGAGGGTGACATCGTCGTCACCGTCCCTGAAGAGGGCAGCCTCCTCTGAATCTTCGTGAGGAGTACGGGGAAGCGCGACGCGGCCCTCCTCTGTAGCAATTTCCTGGTCTAATGAGCCTTAGCGTTGCTGTTACCAGAGCGTCCCTGGGAAAAAACTCACAATCATCCATGCGCTCCTTGAGCTTCAATGCCAGCATTACAGCGCCAACCATTCCCCAGAAGGAGAAGGATCTAGAGATATTCTCGCCAATGCCGTTGGCCATAGCGAACGAAGGAGAGGAGTCGACGATAAGTAGAGGCCAAGGGAAGGAGTGTGAAAGTGGGGAGGTAAAGAAGTAAGAGCGGGCTTGATAAAGGCCATGGGAAGGTGATGTTCGGAAAGCCCAGCCCTGGATCTACGGTGGTAACTCATTGTTCTATGCAACCGGAGCCGGTGTTTGGGGCGCCAGAACAACGTATTACTGTATGATCGCAGCCGTGGATGGCCGTGTTATGAAAGCCCACGATGTTCGCACACATCGTCAGCTCGGTCTGGTCACTTTCACACCAAGGAAGACCACTGTGGGCCTGCGAGGAATGCCACGTACTGTCCCTGGGACTTTGGTACGATGGTGTTCACAAGACCTGCCTTACTGATCACGAAACCGTCAGGTCTCTTATGAGATACACGCGGCGAAGCTGTGGCACGTCAATTTGCGATCCGAATTGATGGCGTCGACTTGAAACGCGACCCGTCACATTCCAGTCACAAACACGTGATATGCCGCGTTCAAGACGCGTTGAGACGCGTCCAGAGTCACGTCCGTCGACGATAAAGCGTACCCATACAACGCCGACCTTATTCCAGAGATACTGTAATGAACCACGATATCTCGAGAAAAGAGGTGTATTGTGTGCTGCAGTAGGGATCAGAGGCCCCCAGAGTCGCTGGCTTTTGTTCAGTCCGACACTTGCCTGAAGGAGAACGCCAGCCGATGTCAGCCTCTGCCATACAAAAGCGGAAGGGGACAGGGGTGCTGCTCTTGCGCGACTTCCTCCACAACGACCGGCAACTCGTCCTCCTCAAGACACACACACCATGCCTCCCGCTACTAATCAGCCATCTTCTATCACATTCGGGGGTTACTATCCTTGCCTGGCTCTCCAATGGGCCAAAATTCGACTCCAAGCACTCAGACAACTCGCTCTCCGTCGGACGGCTCAACTCCAGATTCTGCAAGCTCCCCTCACTCGTCGCCAAATCAATAACAACCTTCCTTCTGCCACTGCTATTCCACATCCACCTCCCCCATATACACCGACTATCTCCTTGCATGCTCCCACTCTGGCTCCAAATATGGTCGACCCTTCTTTGCCTACTCTACGTCCTGGATCTGGCCCTGTCCCCACTTCGCCACCCGCGCAAGTCAACTCTAGAGCGGTTCTCGGGGTAGTCCTTTTGTGCAGTATTGTTATCATCTTCGCTGCCAGTGCTGCTACTCTCTTCATCAAGAGGAGAAAGATCAAACTCAACTTGTCCACATTCAAAAACGCTCTCCGTGGCTCAAAACAAAGGGGTGAACACATCAGAATGGACGAAGTGGACGATATGAAGCTCTCAGAGGAGGACCTCGCACACCCTACAGGCAACCTCTATCGCACTTCAGACGTACTGGGCTACTACCATTCGAAGCGAGGCGAACTTGACGATGAGGACACACATCCGGAAATGGTACCCACTCACAGACTACCTGGAATGCCGGAAGACCTTGCAGACCCTAGCCCGAGAAGATACTCTTCGCCATCCATCATCAACGTCGAGATAGCTACTGGATCTTTCTCTCCTGATCCTGCTCTTCCCAGACCGACCTCTATGCCACCACCAGAACGACAGATCTCCATATACGTCCAACAGCAAAAGGTGGCCGAACTTGCTCAAATCGCACGTATGAAGGTCGTCCGCGACGAATCATTCGCAACCAATCCCTCATCTCTGGCCGAGGGACCTGAACAGCTAAAGAGGGCGTCGGCGTCGGGTGGCTTGGGCTTCGTCCATGACAATGGCGGAATCGATATCGGGAGCACGGTCTTGTCAACTCTTCAGAGCTACTCCTTGGCTACGGGTGCAAAGGCCCCAATCACAGACCTCTTCAAGGTCAACGCTCAAGGAACCTTCGTCTACACAAACCGGTGCTCATTCCCCCAAAGCAAATCCGAACAAGACTCCTTCGGATCCTCGGGCAGCGAAGTCTCCATGGCCGAAACGGACATTGTCGATGGTGGAATCGTTGAACTTCGGATGGCACACACGAGGAGTATGGAGATCAAACGCGGTGTTCTTGTTTCCCTTGGTCCAAGTTCAACAGACGTACCTCATCTCTTGGTCTCCCACCCTTCTTCGAAGAACAGCATCTGCCCATTATCGACATCACGTACCTCTTCTCTTAACGTCCCCCATGCCGAAGATTACCTTCGTCCTGAATCTCCTACAGCACTTGACTACGAAATGGCGGACTTCCCTTCTCCACCACCGGTGCTGAGCCCGATTCTTCCTTCTTCCTTTGCGTTATCGGATGAGATTGAGAAGAGTTTGGGAGATCAGGTGTTCTCTGGTAGGGACAGTGGTCTTTGGCCTCAAGATGGATATCACCTTTCTACCCCTGGTCAGATCCGTGCTCTGGTGGATGCTCTCGACCTCGGAGACCCCAATGAAGACAATCGCAATAAATCAGGATGGACAACTACAGCGATCGATTCTCGAATGTCTGCCGCGTGAAGTGCGCTTGTATAGTGGGCCTGAGTGATGGTAACATTATGTCCTGTTGTGCGAGATTTGAAAGGAGAGGGAGGGTCGCGTCACATTGCTAGTTGATAGGATGGACTTACTGGAAAGGTGTGCCCTCATCGTAGATAGAGCTTGGATCATAAGTAGAACGACTCGAGGAGGAATCAACTTGCTTCCATCTTTAATTTGGTATTTGCATTTGTGTGATTGTCGGAAATCAATTCTGAATGCCTTCGTGGGAGTGGCCATGGTATTAATCAAGGAACATTGCACGGGCGCTTGAAATACTCATAACTCACTCTTGGTCTCACTCATTCACCGACCGCCTCGTGGAATTCTCTACCACACTCTGCCATTATGCCTCCGCGAAGGATAAACGATGATTATATGGACTCTGATTCGGACGTATCTATCCTCGGTGACGGTGACTCAGGAGCACGTTCCAAAGCCAAGGGGAAAGGGAAAGCTACAGACCGAGGCAAGTCAACAAAAGCCAAAGGCAAGGCCAAAGAGGTGCTCCTGCAATCTCGAACAATACATTCCATTTGATTGACAACAATTGCTATGCTAGCAACCCTACGCATGGGAAGCCTCTTACACGCGTTCATGGGATACCGTGCAGGAAGACGAAGGAGGGAGTCTACAGGGCGCAGTACAGGACCTAATAGCACGAGGAAGGCGGAGACGGTGAGTTGTCCCACTCTCGCGAATCTAGCATTCCTCTTAATTCTCGTAGACTATTAGCTCCTGCTTCTGCTATCCGACGAACCATCATCAGACACCTCATCTTATTACTGGATCTCTCCTCTGCAATGACAGACCGAGATATGAGACCTACGAGATTTGACCTCATGTTGCAAATTGCTCGTGAGTTCATTACGGAGTGGTTTGACCAGAATCCGTTGGGGCAGATTGGGATTGTGGGTATGAGAGCGGGGCTTGGGGAGCGTGTTGGTGAGATGTCTGGTACGTTGCTTCACTGAGAAAGGTGTACAATGACCCTGTGACCCTGTGACGGAGAACTCAGTGTGGTTGATCTCATAGGTAACCCGTCTGACGTGTTGAAGTTCATCGCGGATAGACATAAACTTGAGCCCGTGGGTGAGCCAAGTCTTCAAAATGCCATCGAAATGGCTCGGAGTAGTATGAGGTGAGTGGATTATCTCCATTAGTCCCCAAACGAGATACTCAATTCGTCAGTCCAGTCATCTTCCGATACATTCCTCTCGAGAAATCTTGATCATATTCGGCTCGTTAACAACTTGCGACCCGGGGAATATCCACGACACCCTTGATGAATGCGTCAAAGACAAAATCCGAATATCCATGGTTGCTCTCGCCGCTGAAATGAAGATCTGCAAAGACCTATGTGACAAAACCGGAGGTTTGGTCCCATCTATCAACGCGTCCCAGATTCATTCATACTCATTCTCTTTTACAGGTCAATTCGGCGTAGCCATGAACGAAGGCCACTTCAAAGACCTCCTCTTCGAACTCATCCCTCCTCCCGCCCAACGCGCCGTCTCCCGCGCAGCAGGCGCAGGAGCAACCAACCCAGCAGCAGACCTCATGTTAATGGGTTTCCCCACCCGTCTCCCGAACACCTCTCTCCCCAGTCTCTGCGTCTGCCACTCCGAGCTCAAAAGCGAAGGCTTCCTCTGCCCTCGATGTTCCTCCAAAGTCTGCGACGTACCTACCGATTGTGACATCTGTGGATTGATGATTGTGAGCTCACCACATCTGGCGAGGAGTTATCATCATTTGTTTCCTGTCAAGTCTTATAAAGCCGTGTGAGTCACTCGAAAATCTTGTCCTTGATTCCACCCTGAGACTTCATGTTTATTAACGCGCCGATTCTCTATCTTTATTTCTATCTTGTTTTATTTTAGCACTTCTCTCGATGGCACGACGAATTCAAACTCAACCTGCCATGCTTGCGCACTCCCATTCAAAGACGTCACACAACCCAATAACGCTGGTGTAGCGCATGCGACGGATGGAGTGAGCCCTCTGGGGCGATACCGATGTCCGGAATGTCACAATGACTTTTGTACCGACTGTGATGTATTCATACATGACGTTGTACATTGCTGCCCTGGTTGTGGAAAATAATACAACCGTGGTGATACGGTTTTCCAGGGTCTCCTATGCAGTGCTTTCATCAGTCCCTTACAAGGGGTCTCTATAGAATTCGTGCGTCGGGCTTGGCGAAATTCTCCAGTCTTTCAGAGCCTCATAGATGAAGAGTCCAAGGAAGCCATGCACCGGAAATACGTCGCTCGTACGCGATGAAATCCCCAGACGTGAATGACCAGCTTCACAGAGCTCGTACATGTAAACCTCGTGGTATAGGTCCGCATTGGTGCACCTTTGTTATCATCCTCGAACATACACATCCCCACGATGAGCGATCTCTTGATCGCCGAACTATCAAAGGAAAAAAGGGTCCGGTCCGTAGATCCTGTCCAAAGCTTCTTCGTGCACATATACGTAGGTTCACTGAAATGGTACAAAACAACCGTGATGGGAGTGCATGAGGATTGGTGTGGTGCGGTGCGGTGACTGCCACTAACCGCGCGGATGCAGAGGGCATAAGATTACGGATACAATATTTCATAAAAGAGTCCGGATACCAAGGGCCTACAAGCTGGAAATAATGAGCGATAGCAAGAACGAATGAAGAAGAAGAAAGAAGGGATGTATAATATATCATATGCCTGTGTCTGTATGTTGTGGATGTCCGTTGACCACAAGAGAGAAAGGTGAATGGGTGAAGGTACAAGAAAACGAAGTCCTATGCAAGAAATTCAAAGGTCTACTCAAAGGGATTCGTTCGTCCAGCCTGAATTCGACAAGTGATCCAAAGTCAGTCCATGGTCAAACTGAAATGAGGAAGTGAACATACTTGTTGATGACCACTCTCCGAACATCCGCATAGCCAATCTGTCCACCATCGTGTAGGTCGCGTTACTTCTTCTTCGTCATCATGCTGAGGAGTAGTTGTAGGAGGAGGTATAGGTTCCGGCGGTCGGTTAGCATGTGGAGTCTCTGTCCGTGGGGGTGGGGTTCTCGGTTTAGGCAAATCTAGAGGTTTCGGAGGCGGAGGTGGTACAGGTGTCGTTCCCGCCCTCCTCGGTTTAGGAACAACCAAATGCGACGAATCATCCCCTCCGCCCCGAGAAGACGCCGCCTTTGAACGGGATCCCCTACCCTCACCACTCGCAGACTTTGAGGATTCCGACATAATAGCAGAATGTTGTGGGATATTAAGCGAAGTCGTAGAAGCGGAAGGAGTTGTGAACGGGTTCTCGTTATGAGTAGTATCATTTGATAATCTCGGGCTTGGAGAAGGTGCTGGGCTATCTATCTCTTGCAAGGCAACCGCGGTGTTTCCATCGTCTGTACTTCGGAGTACATGGTGTTGGCCTCCACCATCTGAAGGACGTTTACTTCTCCTCCCTGACCATAATAGGCTGGCTTTACGAGTGACGTCTGCAACAATGGACGAACCCTGAGTCTGGGAAGACGAAGATTCACGCGCTGCTTTCCGACGTTGGCGCTCATTCAGTTCCCAACGACGTAGGTTCTATAAATGAACGAAATCCAACCAAAGGGTGCAACCGAATAAGAAAGCGAGAAATTTTGGTCAGGGAACGAAAACATAAAACAGATTTGACAAACGCACCTCCTCTACTCTCCTTGATTCATCCTCTTGTTCTTTGGTAGGAGGATATCCAGCTACACCATTCTCATTCTCTGCATGTTCATCCACCAACTCCTCTGATTCACCCTTCCCTTCGTCTCCCGACAAGCCTTCGGGATCTAATGCCCTCTCCTTGCCTCTTCGCTTAAACGAGGGCCCCAGCCTTGCATTTCCATCCTCTTGATCCTCGCCCCACTGACCCGCGCGACTTATATCCTCCTCGATAGGCGAAGACGAGAGTGAAGGCAAAGGTTGCGGAGAGCCCGACGCTCTCTGTGCCATACGAACGTAATCTTGCGGGGTATTCGTGCAGAAGAGATATCAACAGAACGAGCAGCCAGTGTTAATGGAAGCTTCTAGATATAATCGCGTATGATAGTCCAGAGAAAAGCGAGTCTGTATCCTTGAGAGCGGAACTTTGGGCCACTTTGCGGTTTGGAGCAGTGGCTTGGACGGAGAAGAGACGCACACAGCTGCTGCACTCGGCCTGCGTTCAGAATCTTCGGCGCCATCACTGCTTCCGGCAGCAACGCCGGACAGCCCCATCACGATCACACTCACAATCACCGAATGCTTCCTTCTATTTATAGAAGTCTCCCGACCGCAGTACCGCGAAAAGCATTCTCGCCTCTCCGGACTGCCAAATCCTTCGCTTGGCATCCCCGGCCGTTGTCTTTCGTCTTCGGCGTGTCGGTCACTCCTCCCAGTGAATACAACTGCAGACAGAATTACTAGAGTGATGCTAGAGTGATATAGAAATGAACAAGGTCCAGGAGTATACGCAAACAAACTACGCCTAGAAACAAGAAAGAAAAAAAAAGTCAAACGAAATATGGAAATCGAGAACCTCGACGAAGAAAGTCAAGAAGATCGTGGTACGGCCAATCCAGTCCGTCTCTTCCAATCTCTCCCTTCTAGCATGCGCAGTGGGTAAATGATACGCGGAGGTTTATAGCCCCAGTGAGAGAGTATAAGAGAATAATTGATAACTATACACTTGGTAATCCGACCCTTTAGAACTTGTTGTACTCGTTCTTGTCGTTGCGTGTGTAATAGACACTGTCCTGGCTATCCCCCAGACCGTCCTCGGAAACATAGTGTCGAAGCCCGCTCGATTTGTTGGCCGTGTGCAACATTGGCAGTTGCGAGTCCTCAGAGTTGATCCCGTCTCGGCTATACAAGGATTCTCGTTGAGAGTTTGCTCCCGCAGGGTACGACATGAGAGATCCTCGAGCAGTTTCTTGCATCTGTAAGATGTTTTGGCGGAATGCATTCTATTGAGACAGAAAGAATGTTAGCACTCGGTTCGACGGCCACAGACGGTGATTCGTGATGGATTACGCACCTGTTCGCGCCAGTACTGCATTCGCTTCTCGCGCTCTTCATCACGCTGGCCCTTGTGAAGGAAGAACATCCCAACAAGAGTGCCAAACATGCCGCCGAAAATACCAATCCCGCAAATAACGTAGACCCAGGCGGCAACATGATTGGGTGTATCTGCTGGCTTGCCGCAGGCACCGGACGCGAGGCAGTTGAAAGACTTGCACCTGAAAACCGTCTCCCTCAGACTGGTGCGGAGATATCGGAGAAAGAGTGGACGTACTCCTTGTCTGCACCGCATGCTTCGTTGAGCTCTTTCATGTTCATACAGACTTTCTGAGTACCGTCGCAATATAGTCCAAGCTTGCAATTATCGCTGAACGTTGGTGAAAGCAAAGCAGACAGCAGTCAGGCGTCTGTGAGATGTAAAGGGAATACGGATTCACTAACCGAGAGACGACATCGGCGTATTCGCCGGCGGATGTGTAGACGACGTAAGGGGTATTTTCGATAATGCATTCGTTTCCTAGTGTGACATTCGCCCACCTGTGGAGTTGGGATTACATCAATAAGGATCTTGGCATGAGAAAAAGAAGGAAGCGACCTGACTTACATGCAGACGTTGTTCAGACATACAGAACCGTTCACGTTGAGGCCAAGTCCACTGTTGTCTGCGAGGGTCTTGAACTCTGGAGGGGGTTCACATTCGTCTGATGATGGATGAGAGAACGAAAGGAACCAGATCAGCAAGACCGCCCAATGAGCCGCGCATCGTTACCACAGCTCGGCAACGACAGAGCAAAGCTCCCAACGACTGTCAAAGAGAAAAACGCACCATCACGATTCAACTGACAAGGACTCCCAACAGCAAGTAAAGGCTGGCATGAATCTTGTTCATCAGGGCAGAAAAATCCAGGTGGGCATTTATCCGGAATCGTAACGTTTTCCCAGTATCCAAAGGGAAAATCGTCCCTCTTGCAAGTTTTCCAGTCACAGATGTTTGATGAATTGCAGAACCACATGGCGTCGCAGTCGGAGCTGAACTGGTAGGTTCCCTGTTGAAGACGTTGGTCGCCGACATTGCAGCTTTCGTTACCTTGGGCGGCGAGGGCGGGAAGAATCGAGATGGGGTTCCATGATGATGAGGTCGAGAAGAAAAGGAGCGTGAGAGGTAGGAGTATCATTAGGTCGATGTCAGGGTTGGGCGGTGGATGTAGTGGTCGACGAGGGAAAAGAGTGGACCCAGTCCTGGAAGATGTCGATGAGGAAGAGCGAGAGTGGAATGCAGGCGATGAGCAAAACGCCGTGACCTGTTGTCTCCAAACAAGCGCCAATCTCCGTGGGAACATCCCGAAATGGTCAGGCTCATTTTGCCACGGCTCGAAAACTGCCTCCATTGTGACTTCGAATTCACGATGTGCATCCAACACTCAAAGTCTCATACCACAGAGATACATGTCGTCCATCTTCCTGGCCTATCTATGACGAGCCCGAGCATCTAATTGTTGTATGGGAACCAACAACCACTTCTAACCGATATTTTACTTCCTTTGGGCGAATATAAAAATCCGGAGGTTTCTCAGTGAAAGCAAGGTTGGTTTGGACATTGAGGAAGGGTCCCCTGTTCAGACCCATGGTGGTCTAAAATCGCGTTCAATTGATTCTAGATCAACCCACTGAGGTTCCATATCCCAACCGGGGTACCTGTTTGAATCCTATATGTTCACTCGAACTTCACCTCGCCTTGGAGCAAGCACAATGAATGCGCTTTCTCCAGCTTCCCTTCTTTTCATCTCGCGGAAAAGCAGCTTCCGAGTCAAGTGGGTTACCAAATCCCGGGCTCGAATTCTCCTTAGAGGCCCAGATTAAAGGGTCACCGCGGCGCTCCGCCTTGGGAAGCACCAGAGATACTTCGCCATACACGTTCTCGCTCAAGGAAGAAATGTGAGTTCAGAGCTGTCTTGCTTCGAGTTCCTAGAACTACATTTAACGTTCACCAATATACCGTGGTTATCATTGGAAACGAGATAGACTAACGTATTTATAGTATCACCTCAAATTCTAACACCTACATGCCATGCTATGCCCATCCTGGTGTTCTGTCATAGCCGTCACCTATCGCGCAACACCTCCGTCTGTTCGACACATCACCCCATATCTACGTACCTGGCTTCGTTTTGTGAGGTGTTAAGGCATGTTGCTTGCGGGAACAGTGCTTTAAATAATCGTACCTTAGCAAGGAGGTTACGTCACTTCCTGGAGGTCTCTAGGTTCGTAGGGATGTCCACAGTAAAGTGTCCAAGGTAACCTGCGTTTTCATTGTCCCAGGTCCGAATGTTACGCTTTGCCCGTCAAACATTTGACACGCTCAATCCCCAACCAGAACGGAACATCTCGTAATTCTTGAGGTTTCAACTTCCTTACATCTGACGTTGGGCCGGTCATGGGTTAGGGTGTGTCAGGTTGGTAAGAAACACCGGTTCAGCAATGATTCCTTATGAGAGGTGAACAAAAGACACGGAGTGGATGATTTTTTTTTCAAGGGTCCAATTCAGTGAAGGTACGTGCATGATTGTCCACAGTGATATGGCGGTTGACACATGGTTTCGCATCATCTGCATGCAATCAGGCCCCTTCAGATAATCAGATGCCAAAGGTAAAGCATCTGAGAGCAATGTGGAGAAGGAGGAGTCGTATCTACAAGAAGAAGCCTTCCTATCCCCCGAATGTGTAAGTTTTCGGGTTTGGGGCATGAATCAGTAAGTAGCAGTCGATGATTTCTAAGAGCACACTGCGAGAATTGAGCTTCCTGACCATCGTTCAGGTTAGTCTACCACGGTGTCATCCACATGGGAACAACGGCCTCAAGCTGGCTAAGTCAGCGAAAGGCATGGTCGGACCTCAGTGCGAATAGTACGCCAGTCTGATTAAGAGACCCCTTTTGGAGGCATATCTATTCCTGTCCTCTCGTAATGAGCTTTGTGGCGGTCGGTTCGGACAATTGGTATGGAAGCTCATGTATACAACCGATTCTATTTTGCTTGCCACCTGACTGGGCGTCTATATCTCAGCCTCGAGGACGATACAGCATACGACACATAGAAAGTTGGCCACCGCTTTTTCCGCCCCAAAATGGTCACGATCACCCTTTTATCAGAATGGGGTTAGCCCTGCCCATAGCCCAGACACATCATCTTGCGTCTTCAAGGAGGGTCGGACTCGATTCATCTTTTGGGATAGTCACGGATGAGATTTTGATGAAGATAAGGTAGGCGAATTGAACACCAAGACGCCTGAATTTTCCTTTCTTGCAGCGGTCACCTTTAATTCTGAACGAATCGTCCGAAGAACAGGGAGCAACGCATTTTCGTTATACCAGAAGATGTTGCAAAGTCCTCAAATTGAATCAGTACACGATCTTGGGTCCCATCACGTATTCTAGCACGGTGTCTCCCGGTACTATGTCGAAAAGGAGTGCTCCCATCCTGATGTTTGTCCCACGATTCTCACCGTTCAGTCCGACCAACCGACACTAATACATAGACCAGGGCGATCAAGAGACTGTCTGTGGTATCCTACCCTTTCTGGATAATCGGGATTGCGCAAGCTTCCGCCTGATCGCATCAGGCATGCATTCTTTTCAATCTTCTTAGAGTGTAATCAATAGTGTTTATAATGTGGTCAGTATTTCAAACCCGGCGTCACAAAGAAAAGAAGCACCCGATTCAATGTATGTCGTACAAAAGTGCTGGATGGTGATACCTTCGAATTACTCACGCTCTTATCGTATCAGGAACGTGTCGACGTCGACCTTCCTGCCACCCTGCCAGTGGTAGTAAGATGTTCAGTTCTCACTAGCAGTGTTTGTTCCCAGAGTCCCACAAGTTTTCCAAGGTATCGTTTCCATTGCTTCGATCGAATGATAGCTGATCTCAGAACAAGTCATAGGGTACCACTTTCTTTCAATGGGGCAACGAAAAAATTTCATCTGTGTATGTGTGCAATGGCGACTATCTGGGATCTCTATGTCCATTATTACTGTAGGAACACCATTTTCTCGAAGTTCGGTCTGGAAGCGATGATATCCCCTCAATGACCACATGGCAGTGCAGATCTTCTTTGTTTCAAAGTTTCTCTCATCGTTGTCATATTTGTCGCAATCTTCCACCCATCTTCCATTCTCGCGCGGAATCCGGGATATCTGATTAGTATGTGGTCCCTCATTCGATCCCGCATAGTGGTCGGGTGATGAGGAACTTTCCCCTGAATATCGTGGCTTACACAATCAAGTAATTGGAGTCCTGGAATAACCGGTGCGTTATAGTCTCAGATTACCTTCATTGCCTCGATATAGTGACAGCAATTTGTGTGTTGCGAATCCTGGGTATGGGGTCTAGGTCACTGAGGCCGAATACCTCTTTGATGTCCTATTCGGATACGTGTTTAAAACGATGCTACTTCTATGCATCCTCTGAAGCTAACTTCCTCTGGTTCATCTCACAACAATCGACCTCCTGCAACCACTATGCACCGTGACGATCCTATCGCGCAAGAGTCTCTCGTCGACCGTCGTTCCTTGTCCTCCAGCGGTCTCATCGTCAGTCAGTCAATTTTGATTCAATTTTCTGTTCACCGGAATTTAATTTACCTACTGAATATACCTATGAAAGGCCCCCTGAAGTTGTGTAACGCCGGCTCCACTGGTGCCGCTGGTGATACATCGCCAGATCAGAGTACTGAGAACCCTGTTCATCTGTCGGCATTGGAGGACCTTTCTCCTGAATTCCAGAAGCATACCACTTGTCGTGGTATCTCGATCAAAAACGAATTCTTGTGGCCACAGAGCGAGGTATGGCGCAGTACGAACTCTCGGTTGTGGATGAATAAAATTGTGATCCATAGGAGATTACCTACTCGTATATCTCTGGGAACCACCGCCAGCATTCCAAAGTCGACAGTGGCATCACACGTTGGAGCCACTATATAAATCTGACTTTCAGGAGGGTATCTTCCGGAGGCAGTATCCGCATTTCATTGAATGACAACGAAGGCAGTTGGTCCTATCTTGGGGCGCTCTGCCTTAGAGCACACATCGACAGTCCGACAATGAACCTTCAAGGCATAGACGACCAAACCGAAATACTTGAAGATAGAGAGAAGGCTACAGTTTTACATGAATTTGGACACGCTATTGGTCTTCTGCACGAGCACCAGTCACCGTCCCGTATCGGGGAATTCACTTTGAACGAGAAGGGTATGCATCATATATACGCAAGGAAATTGTTCACCGTCTTCTAATGGTGGCCCTTCTCTTCGTCTGTAGGTATTATCAAGTATTATGAGACATCCCATGAGTGGTCTCGCGCCGAAATCCAATGCCAGGTCATCGATATCTACAAAGAAAAACACATCACAAACTTCTCTCAATTCGACCACAAGTCTGTTATGATGTATGTCATTCATTCGGCAATGACGGAGCTCTAGTCGTTGACTTCTACCCTGTTGCTTCAGGTACCCAATGTACCCTTCACACACCCTTGAAGGTCTCGAGCTCCCCCTTAACACAGAACTCAGCGAGATCGATAAAGCATTTGCCATGGTTCATTATCCCCGCCTTGAGCCCCAAATTCCTTCACCTCAGTGGACCGTAGCTCACGCTCTTGACGTTCTGTGTGTTCGAGGCGCTTTTAGGGATCAAATTTTACAGTCGAATAGCCCTCGAGAGATTTCTCATCTCTTCAGTCTTTGGAATGCCGAGAGGCTATTGAAACAGAAAAGCAGCTGCCCAAATTTCTATGCAAGTCATCAAGAACACGAAGACGTTACCCTAGTGTGTCCTGAAACTCAGATGCGTTCTTTGTGTATATGGCCTTGCGTATGCATTCACAATTGTATGAGCCCTGATCACGACCTGTTGATGTATGCGTTTGGTGTATTTCTGGTTATTGTAACGTTCATGGCGTTCTTTGCTTTGAAGGTTTTCAACCCTTGATTAATTCCTACATTTCATGCCACTGCACACTCTGTATCCCTCTAGGCTCTTTTGTAACCACTTCAAGTCGCGTATCCTTTGAATCGCCCGAAAATATGGTCTTTGAATATCGTACACTACTCTGCTCTGTAATTAGAAGATGATTCCTTTGTTGACAGAAAAATGAGTATATTCAGCAATGTCTCGTCTCCAGCCATGGTGTCCCACGGGTGTGCTTCGAGTCATACGATGCACAGTACTTGCGGGATATATATTTGCTGATTGGATCCGGACGTAAAAGATCCAGTGACCTGACGGATTGTCGTGCTTGTACAATGGTCCGCTCGCACTGGTTGCCGCCGAAATTCCAGTAACAGGAAGATACACCGGATTCACGGAAGTCGTTGCATCTTTGATGAATATGTTGTCAGTGTACGAATCGTCTAGGCGGACAAGCCTGAGATGACCTGGCGGCTCGCGATCAATGCCAGTGAACGTTTGAACCACGAATTCGAACAAGACTGTGCAATTTGAATTTGCAATGTGGCAGGCGCTGGTTGAGCCTGAGTGCTGGGGTGCAAGTACTACAATCACTCAAGTTATCACCACAGTGCCGTACTGCTTTTGAATTCGAAAGATATCTCTGCCTTTTCCATCCAGAGTCCGACAATGTGTTGCTCGATGTCCGATTAGACTCCGATCCCTGGAGCACTCGGGGGTATGGCGTCTGTAGCAAGTTCTCCGAGTCTCCCTCTCATGTCCATTTATTTCCTTCCTCAAATCTCCAACTTGAAGACTCATACGATGCCACTTCGCATGCATTCGCCCTCACAACATCTTCCAGAAGTATTTTCTAGTTCTCAGACCTTGCCTCATTTTGGAACCGTTTCCTTCGCCCTTTGTCGGATCTGGGCGTACTAAGGGTCGAGTTACTCTCTATTTCGTTCGTGATGTCTCTCCTTGGTTGTTGCTTCATGGACGCACTGTTAATGTTGTTTCCCGGTTGGTCCATGCTCTTCTCAGGTGGTCCGTACTCCTATCCAAGTGGTCCGTGCTTTCGAGGTCGTGCGCATTCGCGATCCATGGCCGATACTCAACTGAACAGAAGTCGCTTCTAACCAAAAGTGGAATGTGTGCTTCCGCAAAAGGAAGGTATAGAGCCTCCAGAGGTCTCACTCGTCCGATTCTCCCCAACTTTACTGTACAGGCATATCGGCCACCCAAGGGTATAAGATGCACTCAGTGTCAACACAGGTCCGCCTCAGACTCTCTCCCCAACCCCCATCATCTCTCTACGAGCTCGCTCAGACTCGAAGCTCCGCATAATCACCCCCGCATTTCCTCTCCCCACTTCTCCCTACATTGTCTTATCCGTTCCACCGAGAGGATTTGCTTGTGATCATGCCCCAGATGTACGCGTTGTAGCTCAGTCACCACCGCATTTTCACTTCCTATTCCTCCCTACCGCCCACCTTGACGGTCGAGAGAATTTGCAGTGACTTGTGTGCTCACGCCCGGGGCTTTCTTCCTTCTTGCCCCCACCTCCGTTTCGAGTCTGGCCACGGTCATCTCCGCTTTCTCCCCCTTCCTCTTCTGACCCTTTTGGGTCCCGGTGACCGTTACTCTCTTTGAGAGTTGCTTATACTCACGGGGAGAGTCTCATTCTCGTTTACCGCATTTCCCCCCTTCTCTTTTGCCGCATTTTTATTTTCCCCCTTCTTCCGTCTTCATGCCTGGTGTAGTCACATTCGCGCACTCCCCCTTCCTCCTTTTTGGCCTTTGGGCCCGTGACTATTCCGCTCTCTCGTTGATGTCTGGTCATCCCCGTCCTCTCCCTCCCTCTGTTTTTGTTGACCCCCTTTCAGGGTCACGGTGATCACACTTCTCGAGAGATGCCTCTGCTCACCTTTGAGCCTTCTTCTTCACCTAAAGTCCCCAGCCTTAAACTTTAGTGATGTCCCAGATGCGGGGGAGTTCTGACGCTGAGAGGGGAACCGCCCCGCGTACACCTGAAATATGGTAGTCTCGTGACCAGACGTTTTAGGAAGGAGAGCGAAAAAAAGACGTGCGCGAGCTCTCCTACAACGTCTGGTGCGTTTCGGTCGAGCGGGTGTAGATAGTCCGTTTATGTAAGCTCGACGCCTCAGTTTCTCCCCGCAACCAGCGACTCGGACTCCTTGGGCCTCAACTCCACTTTGACCATTGTGTTCTATATGTTGTCCAAGTAAATGATGTTGCTATTGGAAGGAGCAAAAGACCAGAGGTACCGAGGGAACAATGTTGTGCAAAGTTCAAGTGGAATGTACTCGAATTAATCACAATTGCCATACGGGTGGCCGCCCTACTTGGGACTATCTACACCCGGCCGAGCGAAAGACACCAGACGGTCTACCTGGCAGCGTGCACTCCATTTTCATCCCACCTGCCATATTAGGATGTAGACCGTCTGGAACCGAGACTAGAAATATGGTTTAGAACCCGTATTCTTGCATTAAATTTCCAGGAGACTTTTTCTTTTTTTGGGCCTCATGTCAATATGCTCAGACGTCGAGCATATTGGCATGGGGCCTTTTTTTTTTTGTGAGGCTGGGAAGAATAAACCCTACTCTAGGGCTATGACCACCCGCCCAGAAATAGAAACGCCTTTGTGGCGGGGCCTAGGCCCAGACCGATGTACCTTGGGTTCAGGCTCGCAAGATGGCTTTCGATCGACCACTGCGGCCAGTGCCAGTATAAACACTTTTCTCCTTATTGTACCTCTCTCTTAATCCACGGCGTTACTGTTCTATAATGCACCTCAGCCCCAACTTCTGTGACTGTTCCACCCCCACACATGGATGCCCACACAAGTCGTTCTCGCCATACACTTCAGGCGGAAACAAGACTCGGATACAAGACGATATATGGATCTAGATGTGGGCGACAGCCTTTCCTTGGTTGGTCATAAGTAAGACACAGGAATGAAATGACTAGCTCTTGAAACTTTCTAACTGAAAGGCTCGCCGCTCCAGCACTGCCAGTTCGCTTAGCTCCGAGATAGGTTGTTCGATCAACGGATCTCGGAGAGCACTCTGCATTGCCTATCAGCGGGGATTCAGGGGGAAAGTTGAGTTATGATGTAGGTGACACACTTACTTCCAAAGAATCCCACCCGATGACCATCACAAATACTTGACGGTCCTCAACTGCTTGCCCAAATGCACCGCTCTGAGCGTGCCGTTTGCGAATCTCCATAATGAAGTTTTTCAAATGCATGGTGAATGTGCCGGCATCCACACCCTCTGCTAATTTCCAACTCGTGAGCTCCGTGAGAGGTGAAGAGAAGATCTCGAAAGGATCCTCAATGAACATCACGTGGAAGAGTTGGTAACCAGACGTAAATCGTCCAACTTCGCTAAGTAACCTGCTATAGATAGATTCATCGGCTTGAAAATCGTGATGATACTTGATGTCCTTCCATGCTGAAACGCCAAGTCATCTCCACCTTGACCAATCGTTATAGCCAGGGACATACGAATGCCTCACCCACCTTGCAGGAAATACAGATTCTCGGGGTTCTCAAGATCCAAGCCTTGAAAGGCACTGCCACGGTCCTGTGTTCAGCCCAAAGACTACTTGAGGACTTAATGACGAGTGGCCCACCTTATAATTCCATCCACTTTAGATAATATACCGAGCGCTGGTTTGATTATCCCTGGATCTGCTTTGTACGCATCGTTGACTTTGATCTGTGAGACCTCGATACAAGTAGTACCCATCGTCAGTAACGATGGTACAGATTAAGGGCGCGAAGCTCGACGAATGGCAACAATTACCACCAGGTGGGAACATGTACAACAGGATGCGATGCCTTGGGAATGACATTGTCAATGTCACACGACTACGTTTGGCAGTCACCTGAGGGGATGGATGCTCGATTCCCAGGGTGTAGACACGATTTGGAACTTGTTCTGCAGTGCGTCCTATTTCCCAATTGGCTGCAATCCATTGCGGCAAATGCCAACAAGTATGGCATACATACATACAGACTACATTTGCTAGTGAGATCTCACGTCCAGAGGAACTCGATCTGGATGGCTTGTTGGCGACTTGTTTCAGTGTGCCATGCTACAATGAGATCAAAGCTTTGCACCGCCAGCGTTATTCCCTTTTCTAATGTTCACGTCCATCGAAACTAGAAGTGCCATTTGGGTGGCGACACATAGGCACCTTTGCGACTCTCGCCAATCCGGTCGCACTTCTCCTTCGCTGATGTTTGAGGGAGCAGTCCATAATTCGACATAGGTATCATGCCGCCCCTGAGGATCATTGATAAACCTCCCAGACGAGAATACCGCAATAGTTCGTGCAGAATGGTCGGGAGAGGGTTGCTTCGGAATAGGAAACTTGAACTCGAGTGTCATTACCATTGTTGGTGCCCAACTATGTTTAGGTGTGACCGAAGTATGAGTAGAATCAATAGAATCTCCTTTTAGATCGTCTGGGTGACAAGGAGGGACGTTACCTTCTTCTTCTGGTCTGAGCATGGAGCCCCGGGATGACTTCGTCAAATGCTTTATACGTATCCGCAAAGAATGCAAGGGATGGAGTCGTAAGCCGTTCGTCGGGATGTGTTAATGTCAAATATCGACCCCATTCCATACCCTCGCGTGCAACGCTTGCGCGGGATGCGTGTACGGGTTCATCGGCAATCTTGATGTAGTCCTTGTACATCCACCGATGTTTAGGTGTCGTATCCGGACAATGAGAAGGATGCGTGAACAGGGGAATTCGGCGCGCGTAGGGTGAGGGAGGCGCAATGGTCAAGGACTTTCTTTCTTTGGTTTCGTCTTCGTTATCTTCGGATGAAGCCAACGTGCCGAAAATCATATGCGTCATCACCCTGACTATTCCCTTTTCCACAGGAAACAGTACGATGGATCAGCGCTCTGACAGTTCATCAAAATGGAGAAAATGGACCTCTTGCACAAAATCGGCTGTCAAGTTTGAGAAGGCTCTTCCAGACTTCAGGATACGGATATGTACTTCGAACGGTGCTACGGTCGCACTCTTGAGATAGTGCGCCGTGACATGTATTGGATCTGGGTGCGTTGTTGTCGACTGCTGCTGGATTGCCGCATCGATAATGAGACCGAGAATGTAACCTGGATGGGTGTGGCATTCATTGGGTGTTCAGTCGGGCACGCGTCCACGGAGACCAAGGGGGCACTCACCACCATTCGGCACACTGCGCACAACATAAGAGATCTCGTAAATGGGGTTGATTGGTAGGACCAACCCTGTGACTGTGAACTCACACCATCACTGTCCAGTCGTTGTCGACTTCGCCGGTGTACACCCATTCCGCAATGGTGTCACCATGATCGCGTTGTGTTCTGGTGGGCTTGGTTGAGATTGCCTGGTGCAAAGGTGCCATGACGGGGCGATGATGGATACGAAAGTGTTCGCCAGCTCGTATATAAGTATCAAGCTAAATGTCGCGTCTACCGGGATGGCTTGCAATTGGGACCGGAGCAAGAAATGGAGACGGAGCATCACTGGCATGATTGTTGGCGTGGGGAAACATTCGGGCATCTCATGATCATTTCCCGACAATGGTCAAGTCAGTGTCCTGAAGGGATCGCGAAAGTCATCAGTTATCCTGGGAAGATAAAAGATATGAAGCATGCCTGTCTTTGCATAGAGGGTCAAAAGTACTTGTGAGGTTGTATCAGAGGCTCAAAGCAATCACTCAAGGGTGGGCAGTCGGAAATCGAAAAATAAAACGCCGTACCGACGACGGGGATCGAACCCGCAACCTTCGCCTTAGGAAAGCGACGCGCTACCATTGCGCCACGACGGCTTCATCTGAGCGTGGCTTACGACCACATATAGTCTTTTTGGAAACCTCCTCCTTGGCACATCGAGCAAAATCTCCGTCGTGGATGTAACTTCTGTCAGGCAACGCATGATCTTTATTGACTGATACTCCAACTTCGGCGACACGACTTGATAGTAGCAGAGGAAACGATCTCAAGCCTTCAATCGGGTCTGGATCGAGGTTTGGACCCCATCCAGTGACCACACGCCTCAGGCTCGCTCCCGCCAGTGGCAATGGCGGCCCATCGTCGTACGCAGGCCACATACAAGCTCAGTTGAATGTGGCCCTGCTGTGGCCTGAAGTGAGAGATTTATAACGGTGGTACTGGGATTTTAAAGGGTGTGTTCGTGCCATTCTGCTCCTTAGACGAACCCACAATGGACTTACCGCAAGACTGGTCGCCATCCATCCCTTGGGCTCAACACTTCACTCACGATCTCCTCTTCAATCGACGACAGTTTTCGTTTCCAGGCCATTTTCCGACTGACCTCCTTTCACACATCTTTGAATATCTCATTCCTAGCGATGAAAACCAGTACAACTGCCGCGACCTCCAGAATTGTTCCCTCGTCTGTCGTTCGTGGAGGGACCCTGCTCAATTGGCGTTGTTACGACACCCAGTGATTCGATATCCAGGTGGCTTCTCGGCCCTTTATAATGTTATCAGACACCGTCACAGCATCCTGAAAGGCATCTCTATGCTCCTGAAGGCACCTTCCTGTGGCAACTCTCAAGCCTCTCAACGATGGAGAAGATCGCGCGGCTGGGCCTCTCTTTGCAAGGTTCTCTCAATCTCCAGCATGCGCTACCCTGATCTACGATTGGATCACTTTGATCTCATTCGCTGGAATAATCTTTCCCTGAGCGTCCAAAGGCACAACATCTCGTTGCACCATTTAAGCCTCACTTTTTGTCGTTTCAACACGCTCGAAGAGTTCGACGACTTGATCAAGTCATTCAGATCAATCTCAAGACTGACACTGGACTATGTGCGCTTCGATTCTAAGGACATCCTTCCTTCCCGGTTTTCGAAGCATCCATCACAAGACCTGCGGACTTTGCGAATTGGACGACAGTGTAACGCGTGCGTAGTCGTCCCTTGGGTCCTGGGAACGCAGTGTTGGGAACACATAGAGACTCTGGAAATTGACGAAATATCCCTTCGACCCGGAGACCGTATTTGCGAAGCCATCGAAATTTTTCGCCTTCTAGAACATGTCCGTTGCAAGAGCCTACGACACCTGAAATTGGGCTGTCAATTCCACGTGCCGCTATATCACAGTAAGTCCAACAAGAAATCTGATACTGTAACCAATACTTTCTTCTTGCATACTCAATACCATTCCTTGCCAACAGGTTTGTCAGGTGTCGAATTGAGAACTCACTATCTGGACTTGTGGAATTGCAAGACTCGCTTCGATCTGGCATGGTACCACAAGCTCGAGACAGTCCACTTCAGACTGCTTGACCTCCAACCGGACTCTCTGCGTTGGGTTGATGATTTCCTCGCTACTGGTATTTATTCTTGGAGACCCGTGACCCCTGGACCAATATCTATTCTATTCGACATCTGGCTGCTCAACGAGCATCAACTTGCAAGAACGGTCTGGGACGGCATTGCCAAAATGATCGCATATATGATGGTGATGGAGTCCACAAGATTGCGGAGAATCGAGTTTACTCAACGAGGGCCGCTGTCCCTGGATAGGGTAGAAGTTGCGATCCGTCCAATCTTCGAAGGGTGGGGCATCGGAGTTGACATTCTCAGGATCAGTCGGGGTACTGTAGAATAACTCGCTTGGCGAATTCAGGAAATGTATTATCGTAGAATGAAGCAGTGATAGTATATTAAAGGTGCAATTTACTGTAAAATCTTGATCTTGACGACGACGGACCCTGAAGAAAGAACAAATGCCATTCTTTCCTCTCCTATCTTGGGAGTGGGATGATTACCATACTCGTTGTTCGAATTCCGCCGTCTTTGAACGCTTCGACTCGGTCCCGAAGCTCTTCGAATAACTTTACTTTGTCGGGAAGCTACGTTAATGCGAGTTAACGTCACTAGGAAACATAGAACAGAAATGAGATTCACCTGATGGCTTATAACTCGACCTGATGTGCTGGGCATGACGAAGAAAAGTGTCTCTCTGGTCCCCTGAGCCGGGAAACTATGCACACACTTGAATGGTTGGATACCCCACGAAAACACATCCTTCTTGGCTTTAGACTTCGGCGCAGTCCGTGTCTTCTTCCTCGTGGAACCCTTCCTGGCGACGTGGCCACCGCCTCAACTGCATCTTCCGATGTCTCCTGTTTAATGGTCAACTCAGTTCCCGACGTGTCGATAGGAGATGCGGTATCTATCAGTCTCGATATCTCTTTTCGGAAGATCTCCCATATCCCTTTTCCAACGAAGCACACTATTAAGGGTCGAAGACGTGCAATCTTTGATAACAAAACAGGTACCCCAGATTTCATGTCTTCATGAGATAATTCGGCTTGCTTCGCAAGTATTGAGAACGTGTTCAGGATATTTAGATCATCAAAGTGAATATAGGCACATACCTCCGCACTCGGTCGATCGACGAGGTTGGTCTGTGAAAGTTGTCAGGAAAGACCCGGGTTAACCCCAACGAGTGAAGACCCACCAATCCGAGATTGAACCTGTCGGCGATTGTGAAGTCCTCAACAGGTGGTACTAGACAATCCGTGAAACCTAGGAATAGAGGCATATTCAAGTTCGGCCTCCCGGCTCTTCCACAAGGATGCCTTCGTGGAACTTACCAGACCGATGTAAACACTTCCAGAAGTGATTCGTAGGGTTTGCGAAATGATGTCCTACTTCAGCAGACATGCACCCGGGACTGAAAATTTTACATTCAGGGTAAGTCACAGCCTGAGGAGAATCGTCGGAAATACGACACTGACTTGATTCCACAAAACATGACTGTCAAACCAACAGTTACGATGTCAACGTTTCCAGTCATTCCCCTAGCCATAGGAGAGGATCATACCGTCCAGGTTTTCCTTCAATATATCTTGCAGGTAATTCAAGTGAGCATACTGCTCAGGAGGTGCAAACCCCCTTTTGGGTTTCTTGGAGCTGCCAGAAGCACTGTTCGGCTTTGCCCTCTTCTTGCTGGGCGTTGGAAGCTCAACGTCATTGGAATGTTCGAAAGAAGCCTTTGCTTTAAGGGTACTACTTCGTGTAACTCTTCTGGAAACAATTGCAACAGTCTCTAGGGTTGGAAGAACGTCCTCGTCATCTTCGTCCCGTGCGCGTTTCCGAGGTGGTTTCTTTGGAGAGGGTGTAAACCTGTAAGTCTCTAGGGAGGCTTTGAGGTCAATGAGTGGACTACTTGGTCCGCCACTACGGGGAGTTCTCATTCAATGAATGGAAGTTGGAAGGTTTGGGCCACCGACGATCCCAGACACTGGCCGAAAAGTACAACTTCATAATCGTTCGAGACGTGGCGCGTCGTGTCTGACATAACTTGCCGAAGCCGAGCAAGTTTGACGCCACCAACGCGATTGGTCCGGAGCTGGTTTCGGTGACGAAGTGACTGGCAAAACATCATACCCGATACCACTGTAAACTTCATCAACTGATAGCGCAACAAAAGAATAAATTCACCGCATTCTATTTATGTGTACTACATCGAAAGTACAAGAGGTCGCATATAGGTCTTGGGTATCGCATGGGTCACGGAAGTCATAGCTCTCCCTGTCGAGGTATATCTGACCGTTTATCGTACAGCTCGTAACTCGGCTCGGTGCCTGCAGCTTGGAGTTCGTATGCTACACGCTCAGCACCGGCCATAACTCGAAGTAGATTCCTCCCTGTAAGGCCTTCGAGCTCCGACTTGCCCATCCTCTCTTATAGAGCTCTGCAACCTATCATGCAACATTTGTTGAGAATACCGCAAGGTGTCCGAAGTCTCGACGTATACATACCAGGGCTGGGTATTTGGAGACATCTTCTAAACCTTCAGGTGTGGATTCGATGCCATCGAAGTCACTCCCGAGTCCAACACTATAAATAGGAAATGAATCATGATATTAGGAGGCAGAGGTGGGAGCAAATGGAAGATCACGTACTGTTTCTTCCCTGCAATGGCAGCAATATGCTCAACGTGATCAGCGACTGCCGAAACATTGGCTTGACCAGGATCGGCAACAAATTGTGGAGCGAAGTTTACCTGGTTTGGGAGAGTCAGATACCGTACCAAGTGTAATTTCAGAATTCACCCACCATCACCACAGCGTCTTTCTTACCAGCACCGATGCCAATGAGCTTCAGGATATCATCTGGAACATTGCGTGGAACATCGTGTACTGCCCGAGAAGATGAGTGGGACCAGATGACAGGTGCCTACAATACCGATAAGTTGGAGGCTGGTCAGTGGCGATGAAGGACGTACCAAAGAGTGGGAGATGGCCTGTCGTGCTGTGTCGTCCGAAGTGTGGCTGAGGTCGACAAGTACACCAAGTCGGTTCATTTCTCGAACCAAAGTCTTTCCGAGAGGACTACATTTTGCAAGTCAGATTTTGGATATAGCATGCAAGTCGGATGCTGACCTAAGCCCACCCCATCGAGGTATGATACCTGGGAGATAACCACAAGAGTCGGCGAAGGCGTTGTGGCATATATGGGTCAGAGTCACATAACGGACACCAAGAGCGTGCATCTGGCGGAGAACAGCAATCGAATTTCCAAGTTGGTGCCCTCTATTTTACAGATTAAATAGGTTCGAGAGATTTCACGAAATCACATACCCTTCAATCCCGATAAGACTTGCAATCTTACGTCTCGCTAGTGCACTCTTGATATGGGCAGAAGATAGCGCAAGCTCAAAAGTCTGATTCAAATGGAATTCAGCGCAACAAAAGGTCATCGCACTCTCATGGTCCACGCACACCGGAGTACTTCGAGATGAGGAGTTTTGTGATATCGATTTGTTCGAGGGTATCACTGCAATAGACGTGTCAAATGTTAGGATACCCCTGGTATATGATACGAATACGACTACATCGCAATCGAGCATCTGGACTCATTATACGCACCGTACACGCCAAGTTGCATTCAAGTAATCCTCTCCAGCCTCTGTTGGACATCCTACGTACACGGACCTAGAGGATATCAATAGAAAGATATGTGTGCGACAACATGTTCATTACCAAAAGAATCCCCCGACATGCCCCTCTCGCAATCGGGGTATATCAACATGCCCTTGTGTAGGTTTCTCGAGATCAACTGCGGACGCATTATTCGCGAAGGCATATCGGACGAGTATTGGGAGATCTGTGCAAGGGATTTCCCGAAAGAAATCAAGGGTCAGTTAACACAAATAAGAGACCGCTGCCACTCACCAATGTGACCATCCTAATGAGACAGCGGGCCGCTCATTATACTGCTTTTGAATGAGACCCCGATCTACAACTCACAATGACAGGTGAACCTTGCAGCAAAAGTTTCGCCGCCTTCTCCGGGTCTGTAGGCAGTCCCCCGATGGCGTCTCCGATTCTCTCATAGTAGAAGCACAGAGTTATGAAGACCACAAGGAATACGACAATAGAAACTCCGTATGCCGCAGTTTTAGCCAAGGAGTAGTACTTTCTGTTCGACTCAATGTGGTGCGATTCCCTTTGTAGAAGAGGAGAGCGTTCACCGTTTGTAATTGTATGATCGACTGGTGGATCCGACATGACAGAAAGCAACAGACACCAAGTCGGCCTTTGAGTTGTGCGAGTGGATGATAAGCGTGAGAGGGCGATGGTGCTTGCAAAGCAGAGCGATCACGCCAAGTCGAAGACGCGATCAACACGACGCGTCGCACACGTGATTGCATTTCATGAGAGGCCTCAAATTTATTCGATTTAATTAACGCTTGACTGTCCGTTGTACGCATTTGTTCGATGGCTGAATAACTACACTAGGAGCCGGGAATGCAACGTACATTCGAGAAGGTCATCAGGATCTCTCGTAAGGAGACGATCACGTCATGTAGCGTAGTTCTAACATTGTCTGTGCCACGCGGCTTGAGACCCTTCTATGATTTCCATGATCTTCAACGCTGTCTTCGACTCATTTCGCGTTCGATGGCCCATTTTACGGCAGCTTCTACGTCTTCAGCCTCATGAGATGGCCTATGCTTAGGCGGTCCCGTTGCAGGATCATAAACTCCAGTACGAACAAGCACAGAGCTCCACCCCGCAGCATTTGCTCCAGCGATATCTGTGAAGAAATGAGTCTATGTAGATCCCCGTGGGAGAATCGAGCACACCTGATTCAGGGTTATCTAGGGTACCCTTGATGAGCAAATTTCTGGGCGTCGCACAAATTCGACATACCTCCGACCATGTACACGTTGGGCATCTTCTCAACTTCTTCCCCGTAGATCTCCTGCACTCTATCCTTCAATACTTGCTCAGCAAACTCGTATGTAGCGGCTGATGGTTTTCCATATTGTATATAGGGGTATGTTGCGCCGGTCAATGCCTGCATCATGGCACGTAAGTGGAGCACGATGTGATTTCGTGGCTATGAGCAAACCTTGTACACAGCCTGAAACGCTTCTCTGAACGCGCCTTGTCCAAGGCGAGGCCTTTCGAATTCGCTTCTCCAGAGCAAATCAGGGTTGCAGAATACTAATTCAATGGGGACCTGTTCCTTTGTATATGGTCCGCCGATGATTCCTCCTGAGAGCAGTACATCACAGATAATCTGAATATCCAAGGACCAGTTGCGTGGATCATGGAAGACGAATATAGCCTTTATAGGTGTCTCGGAGAAATTTATAGGCTATACTCGCATGAAAGGGGTACTCAGAGAGGTAGTACGAACGAGAGGGGCGCGCGTCACCTTGGTGCAGAGCCGTTCCGTGTCGGATAGTTTGTGAAATGGCCAGACCCTCGACGATTGTTCACTCATTCGAATGAAAATACTAAGGGTACCAGACTTACGAGGGGTTCCAAGCATGAACATCCCAAGGTGTGTATGCCTTCAGAAAACCATAGCTGTGTCATACTGTTAATCATGGGCATCTGATGAGTCTTGAAGATATATACCTTTCTGCTACCTTGCGAACATTATCCCGAGCCCCTCCCAGTACTAATACGGGTTCAGCGGCGTATTTATTCACAACAGATTTTAGAACAGTGTGTGCTTGTATGTATTGAGTGGGCTTGATCTATCGAGATGTCAGAAAATATGAAATCAAGCCTACGAAATGAGTATACCTGAACCCCTAGCAAATTCGAGAGCTTGCGACATCTCTCTTCCTCGCCAATGCCTCCACCATTGGTAAGCTATGGGCGAACTACTTAGTTTCATTGCCAGCAACCGCCCGCAAAATATCAAGGAACCCACCAAGATATAGGGTATCTTCCTGGAGGGTCTAACAGCCCCATCCGAAAGGAATAATGGGAGAACTTACACTCCAAATGAATTATGATTCTCCAGCATTGCAAGGGCTCGCTTCCCTGCTGGTAGCGCATGGGGCCCGCGAATCAGAACTCCGTCCTGTCCATCTAAAGCATGAGCCAGGAAGTTCCCTCTCGTCAAGCACGAGGTAATGAACCTCACAATATCGAATGCAAATGCCAGAGGGGGTGTACATCCGGTTGACTTGAACCTAGGACCTGTTTTGCTATCACCAGCTATTCTGAGTATTTGGGGGACTGGCAACGCACGCTGGGTTGATCGAGTATTGCAGCAAGAGTCGTGAATCCTGGAGGATACTAGGGAAACTTCCCGACGTAAGGGAGTATTGTGACACCGCAGAAGCCCCAAGGCCATACGTGAACTTCGTTCAAATGTTTACGAAGGTTCAAGCTCTAGTTGTTGCACTGTCGGTGACTCTTCCACTGGCAATACGCCGTGACGGGAACACCTGATGTGGATGGGAAGGAAGCCGATGGTCAATAGGTGTCAACAAACACTTTGTCGACATGTCGACATGTGGCACCGCTTGGGCCCGTATTGATATCACCACAGCCGAGTTCTATAAAATTTCTCATCGAAGAACATTACTAGAACATTCCGATCTCTTATCATGATAGTATGGAGCGCTACACACACAAAGGTTGCGCGCAGCGCCTCGTGAGCTTCGAAAGCCATCTTGGAATGTGCCAGTACAGGGTCCAAATCCACCAAGGCCTGTAGTCGGAAACCAGCAATGCCAGTGGGTGATCATGCTATATCTCCCGTACTCGGGTCGCTGTAGGGTATTCTGTGTCTGCTCCTATATATATGGTTGTTCTCTCCTCCTGAAACATCATCGATTCACTATGTCTCTACCCCCTCAATGCGGAGTCTTTCGAGATGGTCTCGGGCCACCTCACCCTCTCCCCCTCAAGACCGTAAACGTCAACGTCAAGATCGTCGATGGTAAGTATATCTTTTTCGATAGATATACTCTCTCTCTATCCTTATTCATGCCATTTTAGTTTCTGCGAAAGTTGTTGTAAGCCAAGCCTTTTGGAACGATTCCGAGGAGCCTTTTCAAGCGAAGTATGTGTTCCCGGTGCCTGCACGTGCTGCGGTTTGCGGGTTCGAAATGAGAACCGAAGACGGAAGAGTTATCCAGAGTGTGGCCAAAGAAAAGGATAAAGCGAAACAGGATCACGACCAAGCCATCAATCAAGGGAAGGCGACAGGCCTAGTAACTCGGGCGACCGACGACCGTGAGTCATTTCTTCAACTAATGATTGAGCTCACGACGTAGTGGTCTAGTTTTCACCCTCTCTCTTGGGTGTATTCCTGAGGGTCAAAATCTCTCCGTGCAACTTGTGGTACGCGAATATTTGACGACGACAATGTGCTCAACTCCTCACTCAGGTCTAGTACACATTCGATCTGTCCAAGTCAGAACAGGATACGATCCGGTTCTATCTCCCGGCGTATGTTGGGACGCGCTACGGCAGTGTCCCTGACGAAATTAAAGGTGCTCAGTCAACATCTGACTCAAAGGTAGAAATCACCACCTTCGTGCAGATGCCTGGAACGGTATCTGTAATGTGCCCCACACACCCTGACAAAATCATAACTCCATCCTCAAGTTACGATGGCTCTGTTGCATCAACTTGCGCGACCATCGAGTTCAGATCCGATACTTTCCTCAAGGAAGATTTCGTTCTCGATATCAAGGCTCAAGGACTCGACAAATCTCGTTGTTTCGTCGAGAAGAGAAATGGGTCGCTTGCCATGCAGTTGGTGCTCGTCCCCAGCGATTCTGAACTTCCCAAGACCAAGATCCCGTCCCAGGAATATATCGTTCTCATTGATAGAAGTGGCAGTATGGAGGGAGCCCGAATCGATAAGGCGAAGGAAGCATTGGTTGTGCTGCTGCGTAAATTACCAAAGGGCGGTACGACATTCAATATTGTCAGCTTTGGAAACAAAGTCGACATGATGAAGAAGACGAGCCTGGAATACGATCAAGAATCACTGGACTCCGCTGTGAGTCAACTTCTGTCATTGAGAGAAGTAGTCAACTTATTAGCATTACGCTCAGACATCTCTCGTGGAGTCAATGTCGGCAAATATGGGCGGTACAGAACTTGTGAAGGCACTGCAATGTATCTTCGATTCCCGGCAGACTGATTGTCCCACATCGGTCATTATTCTGACAGATGGTGAAGTGAGTACATGTGTTCCTCAGTATCCATGGTGTTTCTGAGAGCCGAATGCCTCGTTCCTGTGTAGACTTTCGACATAGACAGAAACTTGGGACTCGTTTATGAAAAAGTCCATCAAGCTCCTTCAGGCGCGCCCTTGCGCATTTTCACTCTTGGGATCGGGGAGACGACGTCCTCTGCAATGTGCGAAGGCTTGGCCCGTGTTGGAAACGGGGTCTGCGTGATGACCACAAATGCGGAGAATATCGTCGCAAACTGTTCCCGAATAGTGAACGCTAGCATGAGCCAAAGTGTCCCTTGTGATGTCGAGTGGCGCGTCGAGGGATATTCCTCTATCTACCAATCGCCCCGTCAGATCAAATCCGTCTATCCTGGGTACCGCTGTGTCATCACGGCTTTGATAGAGGGTGAAGACTTGCAACCACCGGACGAAGTTATAGTGCAGGTGCCGGTAACAGCAGTGTCTGACGGCGAAATACGAGTACCAGTTCGTCTCGTTGATGGGATTCGGCACGAACGGGTCGCCCTTATCCACACCCAAGCCGCGCGTCAATATATCAGGGAATTAGAGGACGAGATCCTGGTGCAGAGTGACACCAAGGAGAGAAACATCGAAGAAATAGTTCGTCTTGGGGAGCGTTACCAACTTGCGAGTCGACACACCTCATTTGTCGCCGTCGACGAGGGTCAGTCGGCCAATGGGACCATCCAATCCACTGTCTCTTCGGTATCTCCGAAGCAAATTGGAGAGGGAGTTCCTGATGCTAAGGGTTCGCCCAAACCGTCTACCCTCCACCCAACGGATGGGAGTCCTACTCTCTCGGCGAGAGGTAGATTGCAACATATTGTACCGTTGGCGCCAGCGCACTCGAGCCCCCATTACAATGATAGTGACGACGACGACTTCGATCTGCAGCCTCGCGGCCGCGTGGGCATACCCCTCAGCCCTCAGCCCGAGAAATCCAACACGTCGGGTAAGTCACAAACGGTGGGGGCTAGGACTCAAGGTTCCAATACAGAAGATCCATGTAAATCAACTCTATCCGAGTCAGCTAACCAAGGATCAACCCAACTTGACTCCCACGTCCCCTCGAGCACGCCCCCAAGTTCCTCGTTGGAAGCGTCACAGGCAGTGTCGCAGACTGTGACTTGTGCACCATCAAACTCCTCCAATATCCTGACCCACTCCACTCAGCCCGTATCGCCAACTCCAATTCGCATTGGGTCCGAGGCTGATATCTATAAATTGGTCAAGTTACAAAGATTCGATGGTTCTTTCTCACCGACTCCCAAATTCGTTGAGATTTTTGGGGACGTTGCCGTTCAACGGGGCCGCGATTGGCAATGCGATGAAATCGTATGGGCAACAGCGCTCGCTATTGCGTTTTTCAAGAAATTCGCATCCAATCGACCCGAGTTCCTGGAGAATTTACTGGAGAAATCTCTCGAGTTCCTTCAGGGGAACACGCATGCTCAACAAAGTGGTATTCAAGTTATCCTCGATCGTGCGATGAGTGAGGTTTAGATACGGAGGTTGAGCTTCGACGGCGCGTCTCATATTGTGCAAGTCAACTTACGGTCAAGGAGGTTCGGTTTGGAGTGAATGCATTCTTCCGTTATAATAATGCTAGTTCCTATACTGTGTATTTCAACGTTATAATATTATTATCAGGGTGTTATAGCTACAACCCACAATGTTTAACGATTTGGTGGTGGTCCGAGTAACCAGATTCAGAGATGGAGAACAACCATGTGGCGACTTGGATGGGCGACTTGAAGCGAGTCGTTCAAACGTTCAACGTTCAGAAACGCCACGAGGGTGCTCGTGACTGCGTCACGGTGGACTCAAATTTCACGACCAAGTTTCTCGCAACACTCATATTCAATATGTTTGTTCCATTCCATTGCGACAAATTCTCTACGTTCTACGACCTCAATAGCGCACACTTCTTCATGGCACCACGAGATCTATGTACGTTGTAGTCGTGACCTTTGTGCTGTGTACTAGCCGATATATCGTCTTCAGATCTCCGAGTACGACCCCGAGCTATGTACTCGAAACTTCCTTATTCTTTTGAGACATCATTTCGCTATCCAGCAATGTTCAACCCTCGATCACTCCCATTCGGTACAAGCAATTGATACCCAATACATTTGTCTGTGGATATTACTGATACGTACCCCACTGCAGCCAAAGTGCCGACAATCAGACAGGAGCTGGAAGGTTAGAGTTCCCGCTCTTCAGAATCCGCCCAATGAATGGCTGACAGACACACTATCACAGGTTCTATTACTCTCCATCACTGGAAAGGAGTAAACGCCATACCTGTGCCGTCAGGAGCATTGGCGTCTTCAGACCCTTCATTTCCGCATTCCAAACGTTATCTGAAGGAATCCTGGAAGTTTTTCCACGTTGTATCCTGACTTATTTCTGGACTTCTCTTCAGCAGCATGTTTCCTCCATCTGGGAAACCCCCTTCTACTGCGGCAGATGGCAAAGTAGAGGGTCTTCAGGGTAGCTGGCACGTCGCAAACATGCGCTGAGTTCCCTTCACCCACAAACTTCAAGTTGAATCCACTGACGGAACGAACCCCTCGTCTGTATTCATCCGTACCGGAGCTATTCCCTGACAATGTCGGAAACCCCTCCTTCGTATATCAGTCATGATGTTTCCAATGGCATCGGTCGTCTCTTACCACATGATGTTGTCATCCGAAGTATCCTTATTGACGGTTCGTCCATCTACATGTAGCACTTTCCAATGACAAACTCATTGGATATTTACTAGTGTCTGCGCTCGTGAAATTGACCCAGACATTCAGAGATATCCCACGAATGTCTCTATGCAACGCACGATACACGTTTACTGTGCCAGATAGGGCCTCTGTGTGCGCTTTTGAGCTGAAGACTACTTCCGGCTATACGGTGACTGGACAAGTGAGAGGAAAACACCGTAATACCAAGCCAGCAGGGCAGGTTGGAACACAAGTCACAAACAGAGGTAAGAGTATGTGACAGCTGTTTCTTCACTCCTACTCATTGCGCGCCGATTCTATCAGTCTTTGCCATCGCACTAGGCGACATTGCCCAAACTGATCGCGTGACTGTAAAGCTCAGCGTGGGTGCCCCTGCTAATCTTCGAAGTTTGTGCAACACTGACAAGATCGTTAGTATGTAATCAATCTGCTAGACACAGATTTTGTAGACCACATTCGGTTCTGCATCCCGCGATCTGTCGCGTATCACGCCGAATATCCACATGAGATTCCACCAGACCAGGCCGCACCTACAAGTACAGGTCCTACGCTGAAGATTCAGCTTGATATTCGTACCAGTCACGTTGTTCAAAGTATCGGCAGTGCGTCACACCCCGAACTAAGCATAACTCCTCATATGGCGGCAAGCGGTGTTCCATCACGCACACGTCTTCACGCGTCATACACCTCTACTACACCTTTGACCAAAGATTTCGTGATCAAAGTTCACGCAGAAGGGCTCCGGTACTCGAGGTGTTTTGCCCAAACCGATTCGCAGCTTCAATCCGTCACGATGCATTTAACCCTAATCCCTGATCTTCATCTTCCGAGAGTCGAATCACAGGAATACATCTTTCTGCTTGATAGGAGTGGGAGCATGAGCGGCTCACGAATCAAGATAGCAAAGACTACGCTGGTATCGCTACTGCAAACTCTTCCGGCTCAAGGGACGTTGTTCAATATCTTCAGCTTTGGTTCCACTTGCAGTTCTCTGCACACTCAAAGCCTATCATATAACCAACATTCGTTGAATGATTCGGCAAGTCTCGAGTACTAGTAATCGGTTTCTCTATCGCTCATTGCAACTTCCTTTTAGAGATCGGCGATTGAAGGGATGGAGGCAGACATGGGCGGTACTGAACTCTTCCCCGCTCTCAGTCAGATCTTTTCTACCCGTCAGAAAGATCATCCGACTGCCGTTTTCGTGCTCACGGATGGAGAGGTAAAGCCTGCCTGTCTTTTTATCTAATGGGGTCTCATCGATCTGTGGGCCATAGGTCCCTGGCATTAACGAGACTTCAAACCTTGTTGCTCGAGAAGTCGCAAATGCGGACCCTTCCACACCATTGAGAGTTTTCATGCTTGGGATAGGAGCGGAAGCTTCGCTGAGAGATTGTGAAGGGATTGCGAAGGCAGGAAACGGCCTGTCTTTAATGGCGACCAACGCCGCAGACATTCTGCCAGAATTCGTCAAATTGGTCGAGGCCAGTCGGACTTACATCCTCAAGAACGTCTCAATCGACTGGGGCATCAGACGCCAGCCACACGACGACTCACCATATCTCATCTGTCAAGTTCCCGCGCTCATCGGAGCTATTTACTCCGGCCGTCCCTTCGTGGCGAATGCCATGATCACGGCAGGAAACTACGTGATACCCAAAGACGTCACCGTTCAGGGTCAAAGGGATGGGAAGGGCAAGATGATCAGATTTCGCGTTCCTGTCATTCGCCTTGATGATGAAGGCGAGGGAAGTGCCCCAATCATTGGAACCCTTGCAGCCAAGCGTTATATCGACTCAGTAGGCGCCACGAGGGGCATAACGTCGCCGAATAAGCCAAACGCTACAGCTGTTATACGACTGGGAGAGAGGTATCAACTTGAAAGTCGGTACACTTCCTTTGTTCCCATCGCCACGATAAGCCTTCCTCCGAAACCTATCATTTCGAGAAGAAAAGGAACGTCCGAGGGAATAATGACGAGGCTGACCTCTCTTTACAAACCGAAGTCATCATCTACTACTCGAAGGGTCGACGGCCCAGTCCACCAATCCGGACATGCGCCTGAGGTATCTTCGACTGCGACCCCTGGAATTGAGCTTGATGCAGATCCTGTCGAGGCGCCAGACGATCAACCTGAGCCTCGTCCTTTGGTGCGCTTTGATGTAGAATACCCAACCCCAACCAATTCCGACGAGATCGCACCGGTTGCCGGACCAAGTAACCACATGAGAGTGGCATCATCTCGAACACGCCCTCATTCCTCTCAGTTTCTTGTCCATACAGACCCGCCACAGGCCCATTATTTCCCCGAGATACCCCAACTGAAGCATGGCGATATCATCCCTTCCATACCTTCAGTCAGTGAATCAGCAATTGAAGGGACTGTGCAAATGAAGCGTCTCCGTTCTGGTGCGGAAGTCCCTCCAACACCCCCGCCGAAGATCGAGGGATTGGTCCCAGTTGATCGCCTATCGCCGAGGGACAGTACAGAAAAAGCTCCTACGCAGACGCGAAGCAAGAGCCCATGGTGGAAATGGAAACCATGTCCGATGTTCCCCCCTGCCTCGAAGAGTTCGGCCCCTCGAGGGCAGGTTCTCACGACGTGGCTACCCCATTTCCCCGTTGTGGTGATGTATGATTCCAACATGATTCCTCGAGAGCGTTCCGGAAAGAACCAGGACGAGGATCAGGGCGAGGATCAGGGCGAGGACTCCGTTGAAATTCACGAAATAGTGATGGAACCAGCCCCGATCATCAAGGACAGTCGCGTTCAAGAGCTCGTTGAGTTGCAAGGGTACGACGGAAGCTTTGATCCAGGACCACTGTTCGTCGAGATTTTGGGAGAGGATATGGTGCACCTCGGAGAGTCAATGGACACCAGTGATGTCGCTTGGGCAACAGCACTCGCGGTCATCTACATGCAGAGATACTGGGAGGAACGGCCCGAGTTACTTAAACGATATGTCGACAAGGCGATGGATGCTGGCCAACGAAGGTGTAAAACTGGGGTATCATTCGAGAATCTTCTCCAAGAAGCACGAAAGCAGAGATTGTGAAGTGGGGTATTGTGATCACCACCAGACTGGCTCCATTATTACGACCGCTTCAGTACAGGTCGCACCAGGCGTGTGATATTCGAAGATTGACCCGGCTAATGTTGTAGCAGAGACGTCCTGCTTACTATGTACCACTTCAGGTTGATGTGATGGTCCTATTATAAGTATTCTCTCCCGATTTTCAGCGCCCAGTGTCTTGTATAATACCACCATAATCGCGCTGAGACGCTAGCCTTGACCAGGTGATCAGGACGGGTCCATCGATCACTTTCTTCCTTGGTCTTGATACAGACAGCGCCTCGCTTTTGATGAGTCGGATGTGATCGACTTGGCTTCTCCTCGGTTCCCCGCTACGTTTCACGTCCCATGGTATACCTGAGGGAAAGCGGGCGTCACACGAGCGGCTGAGTGCACCCCCCATGGGCGTTCAACATCTCGCGGCCATGTCGAACCTGGCAGGCGCCACTGTCCGTAGAAAACGATCATCACCCTGAACTCAATACTGTATCCGAAACGATATAGAAATGGCATGTATGCGTGCACCAATACGTACAAGACGATCCCTGGCGCCTGCAGAGCAGCAACAGGTATTGATGAGGCGCTTACTTACAGTCCGATCCTGCCCTTCTGGCGTTCCATACAAACGCCGAGGAACAGGATAAATGAGCCAACCGATATACTGTTTCTCTCAAATTCACTCATCCAAACACTCTCTTGCTATGTGCGGGAGATGGCCTTGCAACAATAATTCCAAGCGTGCGGACTTCAACGAGTCCTCTCCCCCACCCATCTCGAGATCTGGAACATTTCTCTCTCCTGCTCTTGTGCAAAAGGGTGGGAACTGCTCCAGATCGCTGAAATGGGTGGGGACCGGCCCCAAAAGAAGCGCATGGTCTACTGCCAAGTTTGTTGCGTACCCTACTCGATTTGGTAGGACCACCAAGCTGTTGCACAACATGCACAAATAAAGCCCAGAACGTGACTGGCCCAAACTCGGTTAATGATGGCACGACTTCTGTTTTAGAGCATGATTATTCACTGGCACGATGATCTTATCTGACGCGATCTCCTTCATCTTACAGAGACTCACTTTTGACCCCGTCGCATTGAGCAAAGCAGTATGGCTACCCCTGAAGCAGAGGTGGCACCCCCAGTGACACAACAAGGTGCCAATGTTTCCGACACTACCCCGCAGGATGTGGATACACCCGAACCTCAGGCAGAGGAGCCGACAGCACCGCTAGATCGCCGGGCCTTCATTCTTCTCCTTGTTCAACACTTCTCGAAGTGAGTCGAGTCTCATACGCTCGTCTACCGTTACCATCTCTCTGTATCTGTACTCACGTCTTGCCTCTTCTCCGAAGCTCATGGGGATTGCGAACAGCGGAGTTCGCCGTATATCTATTCTTGATCACCTCATTTCCCGACTCTCTATTGCCAGCATCAATCTTTGGCTTTGTGACGACTGCCGCCGCAATCGTCTTTTCGGGCTGGGCTGGCCACCAGGTCGATATTCGACACAATTTGGGTTTGGTCCGCACATGCATAGTCGTGATCAAGCTCGCTGCGTGTGGGATGTACATCCCGTCCTTGATCATGTTTTACCACGGTCGCTCCTCGACCGCCAAGCTGTGGGATCCTCCCCTTGGACCTGCAATGTTCACGGCGGTCCTATTATGCGGATGCATACACAAACTTGCCGAAATATCCATTTCTGTGTCAATCGAGAGGGATTGGGTCACGACCATCTCTGATAACTCTCCGGACCATCTCACGACATTGAACACATACATGCGCCGAATTGACTTACTCTGCAAACTCCTTTCCCCATTATTCGTATCCCTGTTGACTGCCGCCATTTCGTACAAGTTTGCAGCCTACTTTCTTTGTGGTGTTGAGGCCCTTTGCATGTTCTTCGAATTGATATGTGAGCTTTACGTCATCTTGACTTCAGTTGGGCGCATATACTAAGCATATCTTACGACAGGGATACAGATTGTTTATCGTCGCTTCCCCACCTTGAAAGCCTCCCAAGTAGAAAGGGAACGTCTGATCTCAGAGAGAGAAACCCGAGATCACGCAGCGCCAAACGCTCGTTCGGTCGAATTCTTGCGAACCCGGATCAAGACGTCGTTGCGAAACAGTGCCATGGACTGGGTGGAATTTATCAAGCACCCTATCTTCTTGTCGTCGTCCTCGATTTCCTTTCTTTACCTCACCGTTCTCAGTTTTGATGGTACCATGCTGAGTTATCTGAAGGCACAAATGTACAGCGATCCGTTCTTAGCCGGCATTCGTGCTATCAACGTTGTAGCCGGACTCGCCGGTACCCTCGCGATGCCATTGATGGAACGCAAGTTAGGCCTCGTCAGAGCAGGTAATTGGAGTATCTGGTGAGTATCCTTGTATTGAAATCATCCATGCACTTGCTCATCATCCATTCTCAGGTCTGAAGTTGTTTGTTTGATACCTGTCGTTGTCGCATTCTATGTGGGCGCTCCAGCTCCTGGCGAAAGGGCACCAGCATGGAACGCAACGCTTCTATTCGGAGGTCTGCTCTCCATTTTCTAGTCATCGCCACGTATCGTAATTTCTGACGCCTTTTAGGTATGATGCTGTCAAGAATTGGGCTCTGGGCATTCGACCTTTGTCAGTTGAAAGAGCTTCAACTTGCATTGGCGTCTCACCCTCGAAGAAATTCCATGTGAGCAAGAACTCCTTTTGTATTCAAATCAGTACTGACAATCGCTCACGACGCAGAACCGCCCTTCAATATTCCTTGCAAAACATTGCGAATATGCTGAAGGTGATGTACAAACTCGCTGTGGAATACTATTCTCTGACCTTTCCTGCAGTACATCTTGACCATCATCCTCGCACGACCCTCTGAATTCAAATGGGCAGCATTGGCCTCCTTCGTGAGTGTCATTTGCGGAGCTGCGACGTATTTGGCCTACGTCAAGAGGGAACGTGGCCATATTCTTCATCATGGCTTCGGAGATTTGGCGAGCCTCCTTGTTCGAAAATCGACATAGTCAGAGCCGAGCCGTTTTTAGTTTTAGTTCCTCGTATTGTGAAGTGACACGTTTCCTATCATTTTGTCATCGCTTTGAAAATTGATAGCGTATGAATGTGCGACCGTCTCCCTGTTTGATACTATTGTGTATGATCGGGTCCCGGGGGGGGGGGGGGGGGATCGAAAATGGTTTATTACAATTACTTTCACGATGAAGGTCGAGAGTCTAAGCACAATCGTGAACAGATACAAGAAAACCAAAATGCCATCTACCGGGGTCCATTTGCTTCAAGCCACAACCGAGGAGTGCACCTAGCCAGAACGTTCAGGCAGAAACCATCGAGAAAGTGCTAAAGTAGCAATCAGTGTATAGTTCTGGACAACATCCTTCTGACCTACCTTGACAGATCATCTACGGGAACTGACACGATCCCGTTGGTACTTGCTGTATCATCGCCGAGAATCTTCCAGTAGTTGTCCCCGTCAACATTTTCAGGGCCTCCTCAGAAAGGACGAAACCATCTCCAGCGTTGTCAAGAGCCAAAACATCGATACTATCGTTCTTGTAAGAGAGCCGCCAGCAAGATCCGCAATCTGTTTGTGGCCCGTGCACGAAATATGCAAGTCCAACCTTGGGAAAATTCTTCAGATCTCCTAGAACCTTACGATCCTTACCAACGAGGACGTCAGAACATCTTCCTAGCTTTGAGAGCGGAAATTGTTTGTCGTCATAATAAGGAGAAGAGGTGAGATTGATTGGAGACGATGGCGGAGATGCGGCAAGGCTAGGAGGGAAGAGGAACATGAAGACTATAAGGATGATGGTTGGGAGCATGTCTAGTCTTATTGGGGTGGGACGTAGATCGAATGACAAATGTCAAGAGGGTAGTGCGAGAGAGGAATTGTTGGGAGGATTACCTATCGTTGTTCAGCCTTTTATAACCTGCAGCTGGTGGGCATGGCTGGCTACCGTGTGGGTGACAGGATATTTGTATCCCGTCCAGACAATTACTGAAGGCAAATTGTGGTAAACAACTTTACTTTGTGGATCTGGCATGAGGATTGGCTTGGAGTTCCTACTGTAGCCTGAATTCAAAGCGCTGTCAGCCTCTATCTGTGTCAGGGCGGCCCTCAAGCACAATCATGAGTCTTCCATGAGTTATTATTCCATTGACGTGTTGAATCTACAGAATTTATAAATGTGTGTACCTTATGCAGAGCGTTGTTCGCCCTTGAAACAGACTCTTGGTTTCCTATAAGGCGAAGGTACCATTGGGAGAGTATGCTCAGATTGGTTGACCAAGACGAAAACAAGACGAAAAGTAAGAACAGGATCGTCAAACTCACCAAGGCAAAATTAATTGTGAGTGTGACTCTGCTCTGTAAAGCGTAATCCGAGGGCACAACGTGAGCGTTGGTGGTCTGGAAAACCGCGACATTCTGAATACATCCTCAGTGCCCACGGCAATTTCCGTCGCGGTGTCGTGGGTGGGATATGCAGGGCGTCTAAATGCTTAATTAGAATTATCCTCTAGCAGGCTTTGAGGCTCGCGGGTCGATACTTGGCATCGTACACATGTATATTTGAGGTAGATATCAGTTCCCGGAGGAAAATGTGTGCCTTTGAGTGGTGTAGATTCTTCCAATACGAGACATGGCTTCTCTCAAATATCATACGCGGAAAGTCGACCAGACACCAGGGTTGAGCGCCTTGCTGCTCTTCCACGTACCGTCAACGCTGGCCATTGCTGTCAGTGAACGGCTCAGAGGCTAGCCATGCTGTCCTTACAATCACCCTTTCGCCTGAAAACTCGTGCGGACTTACCCCTCTATTCTTCTCCTCGGATCCGTTCGACCCACCAAATCTCCAGAAGAGACTTCCTCCTGACCCGTGCCCGGGTGACCAATTTAGGGCTGCTACTCCTCGCATCCTTCGCGACCCTCTCATTTCTTATCAATCTTGGATACTATTTTTCGCCTACGCGACGCCCTTTCCATTCAAGGTCTCCTTATGCTCACCCGTACGGAATACTGTCAACCATCGACAGGGATGAAACGTTGAACTGGTTGAATCACCTCGTCATTGTACCCGGACACGCTATATGGAAGGGTGTAGATGCTAAGCGGAGGTTTGAAGATGACGAGTGGGTGTTGGAGGCATACCAACGTGGAGGTGGACGAGTCTCGGCATTTGTACAACACATCGAACGTGGGTGAGTGAGCACCGTTTTGGATTGTCACCCCGGCCTCATTGCCTCCCACCAAAGGGTCGAGCTCATGGCGGAAGATGAACATGCGCTCCTTGTTTTCAGTGGGTAGGTCATCCAACATGAGCTTCCCCACCAATGACAAACAATGAGCAGGGGCCAGACACGTAGGACCTCTACAACGACAGAGGCCGAGTCTTACTTGAGACTCGCCCTATCCTCTGGTCTTCTATCCGACAACCCGAGTCAGGTCCTTCGCGCGACAACAGAGAATTATGCCCTGGATTCATACCAAAATCTTTTGTTCTCGATTGCTCGTTTTCACGAGTATACAGGCCACTACCCGCGATATATTACTATCATTGGATACGAGATGAAGAGACGTCGCTTCGAAGAATTACACCGTGCTGCACTACGCTGGCCACGGTCCAACTTTGACTACCTAGGCATCGACGCTGAAGGCGAAGAAGCTATTGGTGCCATTGAAGGAGAGGTAACATACATTCTACAAGTATGCACATCCCTCCCGAGTTCACCTTATTTTTCAGAAACGAAATGGCTATCTACCCTATACCCGCGACACGTATGGATGCCATGGTCTCCTACAATCAAAACGTCGCTCAAGAAACCCATTCATGCGATACCATTCATATTATACATCGTCACCAGAGCTTGGTGCTCTCATGAACTGGTGTCCTGGGCCCACAGAAGGGGGACTGACAGCCGTATATAAGGGGCCTCTCCCATGGGACGGCATTCGGTCTGCATAGATTTATCACACGACGGACATGGACTACATCAGTGTAGACACTAGACTAGATTATCTGTTTTAATTATGTGTATTGTGCACGTACGTCACTATGTAAATGCTTTGGATGTATATTGCGCTGTTGCCGGTCCAAAAAGAATGGAACCCATTAAATGGCACCAGAGTAATGTGGATTCACAGTTTGCTTGCAGAGTGACTGAAGGAACAAAAACAGACCGACGCCAGCAGGATTCGAACCTGCGCCCTCAAAGAGGAACAGATTTCTAATCTGTCGCCGTAACCACTTGGCTATAGCGCCTTGAAATGAAGATGCCCAGTACAAATCATGATCACCATATGGCAAATCTTAAGCCAGGATATCAAGAGCAGACCTCTCGACGAATCCAAGGGAAAAGCATTGCAATCAACTATATATCTACAAACACTGCCCGAGTGCTAAAAACAAAATGTCGTCAATAGCCATAAACATGTCTGTCATAACTACGTTCTACGACTAAAGATATCTCGCGGAAACGTCGCGACTTGAGGTGTCGCAAACCTTGGTATGTCTCTCGGAACTGTTAAACCACCACCACGGGGACCAGGTGCAGACGCAGGACTCTTAGGCTCCATATCCTTTGGACTCTCCGACGACGGTGACTCCCTCTCTGAATAGTCGTACTCACTCTCGCTCGAGCTCTCTGAATAGGGTAGCGACGGGGAACGAGGTGGAGGTCGCGAACCCGAGAGAGAAACGGCGTGTAACAATGGACTTGGGGGAGGGCGAGCGCTCTGTAAAGCTACAGCTTGAGCGAGGGGACTTGGAGGAGGACGAGTACTTGATAGAGACCCGGTCTGCATCCTAGGGCTTGCAGTACGCCGAGAGCTCGAAAACACGACCCCTTGCAGCGGGCTTGGCGCAATGCGAGCGCTTGCCAACGAAACAGGCTCAAGCCGACCAGAGTCGGGGTCATGATCCGGGAGAGAGATGCTGGGTGTACGAGGTATATGTGGTATCACAGGCGGATGGCGGGGTGATCTGGCGATCGGAGTGGTCACTTGAATCATGAGTTCTGGCCTCCGTCCGAATGCTTCGTCATCCGGACTCTGCACCGTGAGGAACAGATTGCTCGCTCTATCCCGTCTGCTGTAGTAGTCGTATATATCATCATAGTCATCATCCACCTTGTCGAGAGTTGGAAGGTACTTGATGATCTCTTCAGGTTCCTCCTCTTCGTCTTTGGTTGCTTTTGGATCTTTCTGCTCTGTGGGATTATCGGGATCCACAGCGGTTTCATCTGAATCAGCCCGAGAGGCTGTTTCATCTACCGGAGGGTTTTCGGGATCATCGTCGATGTTCCCAGGTATCCACGTAAGGCGGGTCGTGATTACACTATGCCGAGGAAGAACTCTCCGAGTGAGTGTAAAGAGAAGAACGTTTACAACACCTAGAACAAACTCCTCATCAAAAAATGGAACATTGTATAGGTAAATCATTGGTGTTACCGGAAAGCAAGAATATTGAATCACTGGCAGATTGTCAGTCAGTACGCATCAAATGAAGCCAAAACGTTCATCACGTACGCAAAAATGACTCCAGCGAACGGGACACGATGTCCGGACCATTCGGTGAAACGAACAATGGAGATCGGAAGGATAATGATAGCATATGCGACCTAAGAACATTGATGATCAGCTTCAAGCCATCAAACCGAATAACTGCAACCATACTGGGTACCTGGAGAAAGGGAAAATCTCAGCATAAGTAGGAACACGAATCAGTAGAGATGGAGACTCACAATAACATTTGCCGAGCAATAGCAATGATCTGAGGATCGACAACTTCTCTTCCTCGGTACATAGGGTCTTTGCGAGAATGGAAATGCATGCGCCATCCGTGCACATGAAGGTTACCTCGCAATTTCAGGAATACTAATGAATATAGGACAAAACTTGAGACTGCCGACAAGAAGAGCTTGGAAATCATGAGAGTCAATATAAATCCAACCAATGTATGAAGCTGTACTCACCCACAAATAATCGAATCTAGTTACGGAATGCAATCTTTGAGGATAAAATCTTCCACAGACGGGAAATAAACGTACCCTATTCGAGCCCCGGGATACTGGTTTGATATCCAACACCAATAGCCAGAGATACCGACTGGAAAAACTGTTAAGTGAAACCTCTATAAAGATGGCTAATTCGAGACGCACAAAACGATCCGTTCTTTGCCGTGTTCATTGTAGCAGGTCCAGCGATGACCAGAGAGAAGATAATACTCCAACCTCCGACCAGTACCGAGATAAGCATGAGCTTCGGAGTGTCGAAATTGAGGAATAATATCCAGAACGTATGGAGGGCAATCAACTAATGGATGGTCAGTCAGACATAAAGACGTAAATTGGTTCGGAACACATACCAAAGACCTAATGACATGGGATGTCAGCAAGGGTGACCGATTTCAGTCATGGGATACGCACCAGGTTGCCGTTCCAACATCCGCCATATGCTTAATGACACCTTGCGCAACACAAGCCTGCCCAAAAGTCACCGCTTTGTGTACTTGCCACGGAGCATTCATTATCGACCCAATAGCTTCATGATAGAAAGTACGTGGATCGGATCGGATTAGAAACGCCACACGCAGCCCAAACCAATGCCAAAGACGCACATTGCAGAAGGTCGCATAGCAACAACGAGACCAGATACGCACTCGCATGCGTCCTCACGAACAAGTGAGGATTGATAGACCTGCGAGTATTCCAAGCAGAGACCTTCGAAAACAATTGGACATTGGACATCGAATTCGTTTGATGCGCAAGCGCGCAGGAAGAGAGAAAGAAGCACATACCGCGATAGAAGTTAACAACGCCAATACAGCGATCAACGAGAACGTAGACACCACGATCAGAACCTGCCGGCACAATCATCCCGATTTAGCCCTTTCTTTATACTCAAGAAGCCAGAAGTTGCTTCCTACGAACCGAAATGCCATGCGACTCGCCGGAAGTGTACACGACCTTGGTTAAGAAGAGTTTTCCATTCGGTAGGGTTATAGTTTCGTTATTCGCCATGAATCATAAGAACAACTAGAACAACAAATATCGTAAGAACTCCTAGTCTTGAGGCTTGAAGCCCGAAACCCAAACAAATCCCCAGCGAAACGTACGAGCGTAAAAGAGCACCAAGTAAGTGAGCTTCGACGACCCAGCCGTCAGACGAAACGAGCGAGATATCGTAAACGGAGGACACAGACCCCCACAGAAGAAAAGAGAACTAAAGAGAAGTTGTAGAATACGAAGCAAATGGGTCCAGCCCGAAGGGAGATGGAAGGACGAAGAGGAGCAGCGCCTGCGCAACTGAGTGGTTTTCGATAGAGCCCTTAGCGTCTCTGGAGGCTCGGCAACACATCAGTCAGTGCCTCGGTGTGCGGGCGTCGTGTTTCGCGCGGGAGATATTGGGCATCATTGCATCAGCTCCTTTACACAAAAACACTGCCCGGACACAGCCTCGTCAGAGAGGATTGGTGTCCTGGAAACAAACCACCAACTGGCAGAGAGGATATGTATACAGTGCAACAACGTACCTCGTTGCCCTAATTTTGATCCTGCCCACGTCCAATGGGATCAAACAATCGACATCACTACCAAAAAGACCGAACAGTATACAGAGAATTCCTATTGGGTATATAAAGGGAAAACGAAGATTATAACGAGGATTACAGTAAACCGTTTCCTAGATCCGTGATCGTAACAAGACATCTCTGAACATGAATTTTGACACGCCGCCATGACAGACGACAAAGTGATGGATGGGAACTCTGCTTGCTCGAAACTCGCACACTGGCAAATGGGAATAAACTGTTCGCAGAAGTACAGGGAAGAAGCATCAACGATCGTCAACGAAAAGATAAACTGCCACACAAAAAACCACAAGGCTGAAGCTTCGTCTGAGGGAAGCCTGTCACAAACGGAGCAAACAGAGTGAGAAACTGAGAAAGACCACGCGAATCCACAGTGATAGCTAAACACAGCAAAGCAATTTGTCCGACAGCACGAAGACAGTCCGATCAGAAACGTACAAGAACAAGGATTCACACCATGAGATCTTCTACACTTGCAATTCCTTTATTTGAATCAATTCTCCCGACTGTCTTGAGGACTGGGAGTCATATGGTTGATCATCGAAGTTGATCGAGTATTGGTCAGGAGATGGCCCTCTCGCTGCAATGCCAAAGGGTGATGCTCGTCCACTGGTTGGGTGGATTTGTTCTTCGACCTCGGCCTGCCGAAGCCGCAATAGAGAACGACCAAGAACTGTTGTTGTCAGGGCCCAGATCATGCTATTCAAGTATTGGTGGATGAAACAGACGACGTCAATGGCCTTCAGAATCACTTACAATGCTCCTAAAAAGACAAGAGAAGGTGTGGCAGTCGTAGCCAAGCCTAAATTCACAGCTCTGAGGATTGTCAGAGCCTAGATGTACCGGTAAAGAGAGGTTAGAGTGGGGCTTTGAAGACGAACACCACAGCAGGCACATACGAAGAGATACGTAATTCCATCCCGATAGAGGGCCTTAATGAATCGCTGGCCAGCTCCTCGTGGCCTGTCGAGCGCGTTCCAGACAGTCGACACGAGGACAAGAATCTCAAAAGTAATCTGTTCGAGTAAATGTGTAAGAGACAGTTGTGAGTGGTTGCAAGTTTCACATACAGGGGACGCCCACACGGCAATATAAGTTGTGGTGGTGTCAGTTAGTACACACATATGAACCACATCCGACCAGTGGACGCTGGCTACGGCGCATAGTGTCAGATACAAGAGGATAAGCTCAGCGACGAAACACAACTTACGAATCAAACGGAACAATGAGATAACCATTGTCACCATTTGTACGCTGAAGGTCATCAAAAACCCAAACACCATCAGCTTGAGGATGATCTGCATTAATTGTAAAATGGAGATAGAGTGGATGAGTAACTGGTCCTATTGGATTTGAGGGATTGAATTCCATACCGGTCTGTGATCCCACAGAATCACCACTCGCATCAAGACGAGGATGTTGGCAATGCCCACGGACATGACACCAACCATAGAGCAAATGCCAAGGAACGACCTGCACCTGAATTCTCGCATTGGTCATAGCGTACTTGCGATTTGAGAATCTCTCTTACCCCTGGAAAAGGTGCGCCAATTGAGTCTAGAGCACCTGGGAGGTAGAAACGGTTCACGTACAGTGTCCGATAACGCGGTGCCTACAAAACCGCACATCTCTGGAACAAGCAGGAGATGTGAGAACAAATCAATGATAATGAGAGTAAACTCACCATAGGCGACGATGGAGAGACATATTGGCACAGTATAACGATTGAGAAGAAAAGCATATTTCGGGAAGGATGCTGGGGCAGTCCAAACAAGTCTCACTTCGTCTGGAAGGGTCAGAATATGGTCGTAAATGAGGACTGTGAGCCCAATTGCTACAGTCAAAGGAGTCAATATCGGCTAACGCCACGCCCGGAGGGCATTCACACGACTTGAGAATTCGACACTCACCACTCAGATATTTGGTAGCATTAGCGTCTCCAACTGCTTTTATGAGGTCGTGAGGGGACAGCTGAGATGTTGAGATCTGAGCAAGGGTCCCAAACATTTCGGTCTACGACAGTGTTTGGAGAGACGCTGTCTGGTCGGAAGGGATGATCGAGAAACGAAGACATTGCTCAGTATTGGGCTTGAAAGCGGATAGAAGGGATGAAGGGCGACATTGGTAATGAAACTCACCTGAAATCTATCCAGACGCGTCGTAGATATGTTACAAAGAATGTGGGGTCTGCAGGACGTGAAGATGGAGGGAAGGGTCGACCAGCCAGACTGTTGTGAAAGGAACGGTCAGGAATATATGGCGCATCACGGCTCTTTGTTTGATGTCTCGATTGGAAGATGCCGGGAGGACCGACTACTGTAAGAGAGGAAGTGCAGTTGTAACGTTTGGGGACGTGTACTGGCATTAACACATCGCATCAAAGTGCGTCGTGATCTCGTTGCTTCTAATTCTATGGTTTATCCCATGGAGATTCCGGAATGAAAATTTGGCGGAGATGGTGAGGTGAAGACCGCCGTGTGGAATGGTGAGATTTGACGGATGTGAGAAGGTCACAGGCCTCCGGTGCTCTGAGCATGACAGATACATGACCCTGTTTCCGTGGGCCCCTGGCTCGAAAATTGTGCCAGAGGGCACATTTTCATCAGTCTCGGATTGCCAAGTCGCATGCGAGAGCTGTGCTTTAAGTATTGATGGTGCTCTATTGGCTGTCGACGAGTGCCAGCAAACGATGGTATCACTCTTCTGTGAGATATCTCTTAGATATATGATGAAGAATTAGCCAGAGTAGAAGACTACTGCACCCTCGGACCCAATTGCCTCGCAGTGAGCTTGGGGAAGGGAAGACCCTGTGTTCGATGCCCATCTGATGGCTCTCTGAGTCTGGGAAGAGCTCCCGATTGACCCACGTGGCGGCCCCGAGCCTGCGGCATATCATGTGACCTCCCGTGGTGAAGCCACGTTTGCGGGAAGGAGATCGGTTCGGCAAGTGCGTGCCACAGGTGTGCCACAGTGTGAGCTGGCTCAGGGCATCGTTTGTGATTTACCTCTGACCTCCTCGGTCTTCATATGGACCATTTGCACCATTAACACACCACGCTCAAGAATTCGGCGTTTGGGCGACACATAAAATATCTGGGACCAGTCTCCAAAAATGCCTTTCAACGATGCAATACGACAGAGGGTTGTTCGGCCTCTCGCCTCGACCTTGACTTCCAACAGAATCATGCTCTATGCAGTCTTCAGTACGGGGGCAATGCTTGCAGCTATTGCTAATGCTTGTCGGAAACAGAGCAACTTCTATTCAATCACTGTGTTTCTCTCTAGAAGTGGTCGGAGTCTCCTGGTACGCTGCCTATTCTACGTCGGAATAAATGTAAACAATGTGTCTTCAGATATTGGCGAATTTCGGCTTCTTGGCAGCCCTAGTTGCTGGGAAGGTGATGCAACGACTATTCTTTGGTCCCCTTCAGCCCCGTGAAGTCGAGGTGAGTGACCGAAGGACTACTTCTTTCACGGACTCAACTGATCATCCGACCCTCAGCGACTGTACGACCAGACATGGATGTTTGTCACCGAATCACTCCTCGCATTTACCATCTTCAGGGATGAGTTCGATATCCCCTTCGTTCTGATGTTCGGCTTCCTCCTCTTCGTGAAGTGTTTCCATTGGCTCATGTCGGACCGAATCGAATCAGTAAGCCCTCATTTCATGACCCACAATCATTCACTCGAACCAAGTCTAGATGGATCAAGTCACATATCCTGGCCCATCTATGCTCTTTCATGTTCGTGCAAACGCGTTGTTCCTCACAATGTCTGTCATCGACTTCTCGATGTTCCTGTTTGCGGTGGAGAGTACGTTAACGAATGGAGTGGGCGGCATGGTGTTATTCGCCACCGAAGTACGTCTTCTTCCGTCGGTCTGACTACGTCACTCATCTGTTCACAGTATGCTATCCTGATGGCTAGTGCAATGAACGCAATGGCGCGGTATATGCTTAATAATATTGATTATCGGAGGGCTAGTACTCGCGGTGGGGAGAACGCCCCAGCTTGGGATAACAAGAGCATGTATGTGTTCTATATCGAATTGTTAACAGGTATGCTCTTCCGCTATCACCTGTTTTTTTCAACCTGACTGCTTCCAGATTTCCTCAAGTTGACTACATACCTCACCTTCTTCATGATCATCCTAGCATACTACGGCTTGCCACTGAACATCATCCGGGATGTTTACCTGACAGCGCGATCGTTCATTACTCGTCTCCGCGCCCTAATTCGTTATCGTAACGCAACCCGGGACATGGACCGTCGCTATCCCAATGCAACGGAAGAAGAGCTTACCGCAATGTCTGATCGTACCTGCATAATCTGCCGTGAGGAGCTGACTCTTGCCGCCGCCGATCAACAACCAGGTCAGCAAGATGGACCGAACATGGCCCCGAAGAAATTACCTTGCGGGCATATCTTCCACTTCCAATGTCTAAGATCTTGGCTCGAACGTCAGCAGAGTTGCCCCACGTGGTATGAGGTCTCTATTCTGCATGTTGAGCTGATACTGATTCTAATATCATAGTCGACGGACTGTACTTGAAACTGCACAACCAAATCGCAACGGTGCTCAACCTCAACAGCCAGGGAACCCATTCCGCCAAGGAATGCCAGCAGCAGCCGTTCCCAATCAGGGTCAACCTGCAGCAGGCGGAGTCGGTGGGATGCTTGGCCGACTCATGGGGATGGCCCCTCAACCTCAATTAGTTCCTGGAGGTGCTCCCCACGGTTTCATGCCTCCACCTCCGGGTGTACCGCAACTGCCTCCCGTTCAGGGACAAGGACAGATGCCCGGATATGTTCAATTTATACACCAACCCCCAGCGCACCCGTATCCTCCGGGTTATCCATACCATTATCCGTACTACCCGCCACCTATGTACCCACAACTTCCTCCGAACGCGCAGGTATTGCGGGGATTTTATGGGCCTGGTGGTGTCTATTACCCTTGGCCTGCTCCTGCTGAACAGGATCCTCAGGGTGCGCAGGGTGCAGGCGCACGAGAAACGCCAGAACAAAACGGTGTCGCAGGAGGGGCTAGAAATGCCGTTCCGACGCCTCAGGTGAATGAGACACCCGCGCCCATAACCTCAGGAGAGCCCACGAATAACGCACCCCCACCTCCGTCGTTGTCCTCATCTAATGGGTCTTCTACTGAAACTAATGAGCAAGGGAACCCGAATGGCGTGGGGAACACAACGAACCCAAGAGAAGCTGCTGCGTTGGCCGCTTTACGTAGATTAAACCTCCCACGAGCTACTCCTCAAGTGAATGGGATTATCAATCGACCGACTGCCCCTCCGCCACCCAATGCGACGACACCTCCTTCGTCTACAGTTAATCCAAGCGCAACACCCACCGAGCCACAACCTCCGCGACCAACTCCTACGGCCCCAGCAGTACCAGATGTACCACCAGCATCGAACGATCCTCCGAGACTAGACGCCCCAACGCTCATTCCACTGTACGAATTCAGTTCGCAGACAAATCCGCTTCGTTTCCCGAATGTTGGCCCCTCACAACTCAGACCACAAACTTACAGACCGCAAGGATCGTCCACACGCCCATCAGCTTCAGCGACTGGAAATGCTCACGGAGAGAATGGAGGTTTGCCGAGGACAGCGCCGTATCGGCGGACACCGCTTCATCAACTTCCTGCGACGCTGACGGAAGAGCAGTTGACTCGGTTGGATGGTCTTACCCGGGAAGCTATTGATGAGAGGCTGAGGGTGTTGGAGAATGTTCAAGGAGCTGTTTTCAGATGTGTGGAGGAATTGACGAGGATGAGGAGTGTGTTGCCTGCGACTGCTTTGGCGCAGATGGCTGAAGGGTTATCAGGTGGGGTGAATCCTCCGAGTGTGGGGGCATCGTCGGGTCCCACTTCCACTTCGGAGGCACCCGCCTCTCAGACGAGCGATACCGTCAATAAGAGTTCTACGACGGGTACTTCTTCCACTTCGGGTCAGTCTCGTTGGACCTTTGTGCCAAACACACAGGAGGGTTCGAGCTCCGCAGAAGGTTCTACACCAGATTTTACGAGTACTGAGGACTCGATACCCGGGGCACCATTACCAACACCTGAATCTTGATCTCTTGTAGTAGATTTTGTTTTCCTGTCTGGATATGCTTCTTTTTTCACTTGCTATCAACTTTGAAAGGAACGTGGAGTCATTTTGCAAAGTAGTGGTGTCTTGTATAATTAATCTATGCGTCAATGTGTAGATGGCGACGTAGTGTATCTATTGTGAAGTCGGCCTGACCTGGCCACTGGTCATTAACCATGGAACGAACCCGGTGTGACTTCTGTGGTTCGAGCCTCCTCCTCGGGGATAGCGTGATCCGGTTTTCAAGTTACTGTGATGTAAGAAGAGCATCCGCGCGGCGTTTGACCAGGTCAGGATCTACGGATGACCTATCGACCTTGGCATAGAAACCCTTGAAGAGCTTGCCGAGGTTCTTTTTCGAGTCGCTGTCTCCTGGTGTGATACCTTGTTCTGTGATTACTTCTTGCAGTTTGAGGTCGATTTCGGATTCGGGGAGAAGGGGAGGGAGGAGGGATTGGAGGAGGTCGACTTCGGTGCGTTCTTTGGAGGCTAGTTCGGGGCGGGAGGCTTTGTCGAATTCAATGGCTGCGTCCGCCTGGGATGTGTGAGGTAAGTAGTGGGATAACGTGGTTGTGCTGAGATTTTGACGGCTTACTCGTCGAGCGACAGCTTTCCGGAGGATGGAAATAATTGCAGACGATGCCAGAGGTTGGGGCTGGGTCTTGTCCGCAGAGTACACTTCTGAGAGCACTGACTGCATGAAGAATAATTATTTCATTCGTTGGTGAGTGGGGAAGGGATCGGACGTACACGAATCGTTGTTGACTTGACCGTGTCTTTGCTCTGAAGAAAGGTCAATATGTTCTCCTGAGGGACCATGGGGAGTGCCTACTTTCATGGCAGATTTCAGCTCAGAGGTGAGCTTTGACCTAATATCTGTGCATAGTCTGTTGTCAGTACGTTATGACTTATGGTGTTAATGATGGTACTGACCCACACTGGCATCCGAATAGCACCGCACTGTTTGTCTGCATTGCAGACCGAACACAGAAACCCTACGAGATGCAATTCTGAACATGGTGAAAATTGGAGGTCAAGTGCACCGTGAATGTATGATGCAACGCGACTTGAACGCGAATGAATTCTTTGCTGGCGAACTTCATTTGGCGGTGTGGGCGCTTGGCCGTCATGGCAAATGACCAAGCTGAGATTTGATTTGAGATAATCTTTTCGCGATCAGATCTGCAAATTCGATGTTTTCCCACGATTGCTTTCGAGCTTCAATCAGCCCCATCCAATCTCGAGTCATTCAGATTCGCTCTTACTCACCTTCCACAACATCCCAAGGTTGCTGGCCTGGCAGCGGCCATAAAGAGCCATGTCTTTTGCACCGCATGATTGTATGTCTGTTGTTTACAAAACTCTGGACGAGATTCTGACGATTTACTCTAGTGACGACTTCGTTCAATTTCCCGAAGGAAGAGGAGAAAGTCATCGCCTTTTGGAGAGAGATTGATGCCTTCCAAACCAGCTTGAAACTTTCAGAAGGAAGGCCAGAGTATTCATTCTACGATGGGCCTCCATTTGCGACCGGTTTGCCCCATTATGGACATCTCCTTGCTGGAACCATCAAGGTGCGCAGCTCGTTTTTACACATTCTAGCGAGTCTTCATCTCCTAGTCTATAGGATATAGTCACAAGACATGCCCACGTCAGTGGCCACCATGTTATCCGTCGTTTTGGATGGGATACGCATGGTCTCCCGGTCGAGCACGAGATCGACAAAAAGTTGGGCATCACTGGACGAGAAGATGTGATGAAGATGGGGATAGATAAATACAACGAGGCGTGCCGATCTATTGTCATGCGGTACTCCTCGGAATGGAGAGCAACAGTAGAACGCATGGGTCGCTGGATCGACTTCGACAACGATTACAAGACTCTGAATTTGTCCTTCATGGAGAGCGTTTGGTGGGCCTTCAACGAACTTTTCAAGAAGGATCTCGTATACCGAGGCCTCAAAGTCATGCCATACTCAACAGGGTGTTTGACCCCATTGTCGAACTTTGAGGCCGGGCAGGATTATAGAGATGTGAACGATCCTGCTAGTTCGTAATCTCCTTGAAGAATGGCTTGACGACACTGATTTCTTTCCCATGTAGTCACTGTGGCCTTCCCATTGGTCGATGATCCATCTACCTCCCTTCTGGCATGGACAACTACCCCTTGGACCCTACCCTCCAATCTCGCCCTCTGCGTTCACCCCAAGTTCACATATGTCAAAATTCACGATCAAGAACGTGATCAAAACTTCATCCTACACGAAAATCTCTTACGAACACTATACAAGGATCCTAAAAAGGCCAAGTTCAAGAAATTGGGAACCTTCAAGGGCGAGGACATGAAGGGTTGGCGATATATCCCACTCTTCGAGTACTTTACCGAAAGGGTAGGTTTGTCGCTATTTCCAATCGTGAAATATGTTCATGCTCTCTGGGATTCAGTTTGAAGACAAGGCGTTCCGAGTTGTAAACGATGCATACATCACAGATGCCGATGGTACAGGTATTGTCCACCAGGCGCCAGCGTTTGGTGAAGACGATCATCGGGTCTCCATCGCCAACGGTGTCCTCAGACCAGATGAGATGCCGCCATGCCCGATCGACGATGCTGGAAGATTCACGAGCGAAGTTCCAGATTTTGTTGGGCAACACGTTAAGGTCCGTCATCTCGTTATTTCCTTCATTCAGCAACACTCAATCGCGTGACTGTCTAGGCCGCAGACAAAGATATCCAAAAGGCACTCAAGGCGAAAGGCAGACTCATCGTTCAATCAACCATCACCCACTCTTATCCGTTTTGCTGGAGGTATGGATATGGAAGCTTCTAACCCAGATGCACGGGATACTGACCATGCGATTCTAGATCAGGGACACCTCTTTTGTATCGTGCCTTCCCCGTGTGGTTCGTCAAGGTCAGCCCCATAGTAGATCAATTAGTTGCAAACAACAAAGAGACAAGATGGTGAGGTTTTTGGCGCGTTCTCTGTCCACGCATGTAACCTTGGAATCCGTGGTATAGGGTCCCTCAAAGCGTCGGTGATGGGAGATTTGGAAACTGGTTGATAAACGCTCGGGATTGGAATATCTCAAGAAATCGATATTGGGGTACGCCTATCCCTTTGTGGGTCAGCGATGACTTCGAAGAGGTAGGTTCTTTGTCCGGAAATTATCGTACATCACAAAAATGACTCGTCTTAGGTCGTATGTGTTGGATCTGTAGAGGAGCTCGAGCAATTGTCAGGGGTCAAGGGCATCAAGGATCTCCACCGAGAGAGCATAGACCATATCACCATTCCTTCCCAGCAAGGAAAGGGACAGCTCAAGAGGACCGAGGAGGTATTCGATTGTTGGTTCGAGTCAGGAAGGTGAGCTCTATCCTTGTTGTCGCATGAAATTGTTCATAACAACTTGGTTAGTATGCCCTACGCACAACAGCATTATCCTTTTGAGAACAAGGAGTTTTTCGAGAAGACTTTCCCGGCCGATTTCGTCTCTGAAGGTATCGATCAAACTAGAGGATGGTTCTATACCCTGCTTGTCCTCTCGACGCACCTCTTTGGTAAAGCCCCGTGGAAGAATCTGATTGTGACTGGTCTTGTACTCGCCGCGTGAGCCTCTCTCTTCATTTCCTTCGTTATGGTTGGTTGACCGCATTGTAGTGATGGCAAGAAGATGAGCAAGAGTCTTCGAAACTACCCAGACCCCAACCTCATTATCGATCAGTATGGTGCAGACGCAACCAGGTGAGTTACTCTTCGACAAACTGTCTGCGCCAACTTCAACTATCTATTTAGAATGTTCCTTGTCAACTCACCCATCGTACGAGGTGACAATCTCCGCTTCCGTGAAGAGGGAGTTCGCGAAGTGGTCTCACGAGTGCTCCTCCCCTGGCTGAACGCCTTCCGCTTCTTCCTCGGTCAAGTCGCCCTTCACCGAAAGACAGGAGACTTTGACTTCCGCTATAACCCACATGCCCCAGTGTCCAACAACGTCATGGATCGCTGGATCTTGGCTCGTTGTCAATCATTGATCAAGTTGGTTAGAGAAGAGATGGCCGCATACAGACTTTATACCATCATCCCAAGATTACTAGAATTGATAGATGAGCTCACAAATTGGTACATTCGTTTCAACCGGAAACGACTGAAGGGCGAAGACGGGAAGGAAGATACCATCTCTGCTCTGAACACACTCTTTGAGACCCTCTTCACGCTGTGCAGAACAATGGTAAGTGTTGAAATCGCTTCGTAGGATTACTCGATGCTCACAAAAGTGTTCGGTGCACCAGTCGTCCTACACGCCCTTCTTGACAGAAAATATCTATCAATCCCTGAGAGAGTTTATTCCCGAGGACCCTTCCGCCGGAGATACAAGATCAGTGCATTTCTTACTCTTCCCAGAAGTCAAGGAGGAGTATTTCGACGTTGTCATCGAGAGACAAGTCAAGCGCATGCAGACGGTCATCGAGCTTACAAGAAATATTCGAGAACGAAACAACCTCTCTCTGAAGGTCAGTGTTTTATCTTACTTCGAAGACACGTGAATTCTGAATGGTCACTTTTTAGACACCTCTGAAAGAACTCCTCGTTTTCCATCCTGACCAAGAGTATCTCGACGACGCCAAATCTCTCCAACGTTATATCCAATCCGAGCTGAACGTGCGAGATGTCATCTTCACCTCTGATGAGAAGCTCTCTGGAGTCAGATATCGCGCCGTAGCCGATTGGAGTGTTTTGGGTCGGAAACTCCGAAAGGACCTTGGGCGGGTCAAGAACGCTCTTCCGAAGGTTACAAGCGACGAAGTCAAGCAGTATGTCGAGACTGGCAAGATCACCGTTGATGGCATCGCTCTCGTGGAGGGAGACCTGACAGTTCAGAGATATATCGAACTTCCGGAAGTTGCTGGAGAGAAGTATGCGACTCATACCGATAATGACGTGGTCGTTCGACTTGATGTCCAAGTTCATCCCGAGCTCATGGGAGAGTGGCTCGCAAGAGAGGTTATCAATCGTGTCCAGAAACTACGAAAGAAGGCAGGGTTGCAGGCGACAGATGACGTGGATGTGTTCTACAAATTCGAGGACGGATCTGGGGAAGATGTTGTGAACGCAATCCAGGCCCACATCGAAACGATCAAGAAGACTGTCCGGAGTGTCCCAGAGGATGCGTCGAAACGGACGACATCCCATAGTGTCATCATCGAGGAGGAGCAAGAAGTTGCAGAGGTCAAGTTTTTGTTATCATTAGCGTCGAGATCTGGGTGAGGTGAGGTCACGGTTGGGAGGGTTAGAATGTGTTAATTGAAAATGTAGAAATACAAACTAATGTAGAGCGGCAGATATATACAGCATGTACTCATCCAGTTGATTCATACGAGGATGAAGGAGTGACTATTTCTTCGATGTGCCAAACCCACTGAACCCCATCATCTGCATCATATCATCATCACCCTGACTCTTCGTAACGTCCTTCACAAGCTCTACACGAGCTTTCTCCTTCTCCGCCTTCTTCTGAGCTTTCTTCTCCTCTCGTAAGGCAGCTTCTCGTTCTCTGACCTCAGCCAACCGCTTCTCAAAGTCGAATGACTTGGCATTCGACGCCTCTTTCGTCTTCTCTCGGAGATACGCTATTCGCGCACGAACTTGCTCAACTGTCGATCGCTCTATTCGTGTTGTCTGACCAAGCGCGCGGAGGTCTTTCACGAAGAATGAGCTCGATACGGCCACATGGATGAAGGGGAAGTGGCTTACGAGCTCGTCCGTTTATATGGTCCAAGTAACCTATACTATCTTTGTAAGTGCGGTTACATGTCTCGCAGTAGAACCCAGGAACACCGGGTCCTCTTCCACTCGTATTCTGAACAACCATAGTCTTTCCCAAATTCTTGTCCAACTCAAGGGGGCCTTCTCTCTGTTTCATGAGCTCAGTTGGTTTTGGGAGGTCTTCCCGTCGTCCTTTCCGAGGTTTCTTACCTTTCGACGGACAATCTCATAGTCAAAATCACATTGTTCTGGGATATGGGAGAAACGTACCCTGCTTCATTCGCTCCTCATTCTCCTGCATACGCTCCCGCTCTTCTTGGTCCTTTTGTTTGGCTCGTTCTGAGTACTCTTCCTTGTCCCATTTCTTCCTGAACTCCGTATCTTGAGCCTTAACTCCGTATGCCCCTCCAGACATGGCGTGAACAGTCTATGTAGTGCGAATGATTGAGTTGATTTTGGGCACCTCTGGTACTTTCGAAGTTGAGCAGAGAGTGAGCCAGGCGTCTAGATGGGTCACTGGTGGTTGGCCTTGTGGCGGATCACGATCAACTTTGTGCAGATTTGGAAGGTATGTTGGTTCAGAAACAGCGCGAAAACAAGTAGCTACACAAATACAAAGCTTTTGTATGGAATATACGATTACAATTTGTCCATCTACTCTTCCTTTGCTTTGACAACCTTGGCGTAATTGGCAGCGATGGACTCGTCGTCCTTGTAAATGGCCCGGATAATGTTATTACGCTGTTTACAAGCCTCCACCCCTTGGGTAACACGTCCATCACCCTGCTTTCGAGCTTCTTTCACCAGCAAAGACGAGCGAGGAATCCGAGCTGTCTCGTATTCCAAAAAGATAGTTTCAAGAGTGGTCGTAGAAGGCTCCCCAGCGGACGGATTATATTTGTGTAAAAGCTGTGTCAATAGAGCAATGTCCTCGAAAGCTTGGTTCGCTCCTTGTCCAAGATGCTTCATTGGAAGTGAGTCACGGTCAAGGATGGGAGATGTGGGGTACATACTGGACTTGTGGGATGCGCGGCATCGCCAAGTAGCACGACTCTTCCTCGGTGCCAAGACTTGAGCTCAGGACGGTCATATAAGCCATACTGTGACAATGAATAGAATCAGACAACATCTTTTTGAGGTGAGCAAACAAGATTCACTTTGATAATTTTGGGTGCATTTTGAACCACCTCACCGACCCCGCATTCCCATTTCGAGTAGGATCCCTGTCTGAATTGTTGTTGTTTATCTTCTCCCATCGCAGCCCAGGTTTCCTTTGATTCAGATTCTCTGCGTGTGGTCCTATCAAAGCTGTTTCAGACACGAAGAATACGTTCTGAGGGGAACTACTTACGCCCATGAGATCAGAGAATCTGTGACAGGATATGCAATGAAGTGCTCTCCGTTACCAAAAACATTCATCATTGTCGGGACAGAAGCTAAGGAAGCAGGGGTAGGCGAAATTCCACCAGTCTACGAGGTTTCAGCAACACAGGAAATCAGAGACCGGAGGTTTCGTACCTGAACAAGACCCGTAAATTCAGCCTTCTCCTTGCCGAAGAGAGCGATGCGTGTAGCACTATGAAGTCCATCACAACCTACGACAAAGCTCGCAGTGTCGGTGTTACCATTCTCGAACTTGACCGTGACGCTATTTTCATCTTGTTCCAGCCCGACGACATTGTGGCCCCAAACGATCTTGACATCATTCTTCTCTGCGTATTCGATGATCTGACGATGGAAAGTAGTCCTCCGAACACCAAACATTCCGAAACCATATGCTTCCTTCATTTTGGTGGGGGCATCTGAATCGGCGAGAGTGCCTGGATCCTCAGGAAGCACGGATTGGAATAGGAGGCGGTCGATGGTTTTCCCTTCGAGGGATTCTATCAATCCTGGAAGTGCGCACAGAACTTTAAGCCCATTGGGCTGTAAGCTAAGAAATTACAATTCAGATGTGTGATACATTCTACAATATGAGACTCATCGTAAACATACCACATGCTGAGTCCAGCGTCGGGGATGCTATCATGTCTCTCGTAGATTATAGGGTCGTACCCTTTGCCTTTGAGTACAGCCGCAAGGATAGGTCCAGCAATACCGCCACCAGCTATGATTACTTTGGTAGGAGACATCGTGATGAAATAGATGTGATGGAAAGAGTTAGGGAGATCGCGAAAAACGTGAAAACTTACAATCTATAGCTCCACATCATACCAACCACGATTTATAGATTCAAGCGGCGTCTCTTCATGCCCAGTCGGCATTGCGGACCAGCAGATATCCTTCGTGAGATTCAATAGGGGCATGCAAGTCATATCTGGACTTCCGCGGTACCTCACCTTTGCGAAAATGACTTGACGTGAGTTCGAACAGCGAGGATCGGGGGCCGGGGCACTTCCTGGACGATTGTCTCCCCTGATTTTAAAAATACCCAACACCAAGGTTGAATCTTGGACGTGTAACAAAGTTACGATTTGAGGGATGCTCAATATCGCTGGCCATCTAGGTGGGAGCTTCCGATTTGACGTCAGCTTCGATCACTTCTATAAAGACGTACTCCTAGCTTCCAGTAAGTCTGCAATTTACGCACCGCAAAACACTGAAGGATTTGCCTGGACCTAAAATTTCACAAAAAGGTGGATGTCCGATGTGACTCGGTCGTTGAGAAGTTCAAGAAGCGCCGATGTTCGACCTCCGAACCTGTCAGTGAGCCACGATGCTGAGCAATAAGCAGAAAGAGCGGCGATTAAGGACGGTTGTTGAAACTGGTCCCTCATCTACACAGCCGTGATGTGTTGAAATGATTCGAGGAGCCAAAGCCGTTGAATTGATCAGGGTTTTGTACAGTATCATGATGAATCATGAATATGCATCATGTTGACAGTACACGGTCTCGTTCGGTGTAGTCGAGAAATAATGACGCAGATGAGGCGATTGCTCCACGTCATGCGATGTTGCCTTCGAGATTAGATGCGTCAGATGCTGCGAACCTGAAGACAGACTACCACAGACACCCCCATCAGACCGTATTCCCGCGTAACAAGGATGACCAAGAAACCACCGAAGAAAAGACGGTGATGTGATTCGGATATTCAGGAACAACTAAAGCATTCAAGTATATTAACCTCATTCGTACAGATATAACTGAGAACACTTGACCGCCAGGATGTCAAGCGTCAGACCACCAGGACCACCAATAATGAATACGTGCGAGAGAGTGAGTGGGGGAGTCGCCCAAGTTCTATACCATCAAGCTACTCTCTTTAAGGGACGCCAGCAAGATCGCTTCTTTGACTGTTGAGATAATAGATGTTAGTTTCGTCGAGGTGTGGAACGAGAAGAGGCTTGCCTCGTCTCAGGACCGTCGACATTGTTTTTGTATCCTGCGAGTAGGTCAATATGGGTAACGATTCAGGATTGCAGTGAAGATCAACTCACAATAGCACAAGTCGGATAGACACTCAGGTGCCGCTTCCTGGGGGAATTCTTTTGGTGCACCTCCGAGAATGTCTTCTTGTAGACTATGACGAAGATCAGTACGTGTAAGACGATGCTCAATGTGCATCACGTACAGGAAGCAACCTCTGTGTACGAGTTCGGTTTGTCCTTGTAGTCTAAGACATATTCACCAAAGAATACACCTGTGAGCGTCAACATTCACATCGAGTCAACGATACAGGGTCGATATAGGTCGTCTGGGGGCATACCAGAGTTGAGTTTGGACATCAACAAATCCGTTTTGTTGAGGAAGAGGCAAAGAGTTGCATTGGAGAGGAGTTTGTTCTTGCAAACAGATTCCCACAGCGAATACGAGTCGGCCTGAGAAACGGTCAGGAATAGTCGATGGCGAACAGTGTGGGTACCCACATAGCAACCCCTCGGGGGGCTACCAGGCATTTTCTGATCGAAATTGGCCATTGAGCATAGGAAGATAATAGATGTCACTTATTTCCCTCAAGATTAGCGATGAACCGATATCGAGTTGAAAGAGATAATCACCGTCCTCAAAGAATGGGACCCATGTGGCTATAACAGTCGATACGGTCAGAACCCCATCTGAACACATGAAGTCAAACGAAGAATTTACCTTTGTGACTACGAGACCCCTCGATATCATAGAAGATCCATTCCTGTCCCGCATCCGCTTCCATCAAGTCGGCATCGCGAAGTCCTGACTCGAACGATGTCTTCTCACCTGTCTCCATTGAAATGTGGTGCTCTTCAATCCCAATTGTCTCGAGTCGCGCTCGAAGAACATCAACAGGTGTGGGGACGTAGTTGCAATCCCCAATCCGTGTTGCTTGGTCCAAGAAGCTATAAAACGTAATGGTCAGACAGCTGGCACTTGGTATACCAGAGAAACACAACTAACTATTCACTGTAGTCTTCAAGGACGACCTTATTGTCTTTTATACACTGATGCACAGCTGTATCATTCCACAATGCGTCAATGTCGTCTTTGCACGCCTCAATAATCGACCTCGCATTAGCCACTTCGCTGGCCTTGGCGCCTTGTCGCGCACTTGTCACTGTGGACTTCCAAGAAGACCCACCGCGGACCGCAACAGAATAGTCTTTACCCTGCTGCCAAATCGGAGAATCGTCGTCGAAAATTCTGCGAGCATTAGTGTCCGCAGCCAGACGGTTGGCCAGTATCATCTCAACCTGCCGCAGAGGAGAAAGCCTCATCCGAACATGACGCAGTTCGTCAACGGCACCGGTTGGAGATTGATGTCCGTTCAGGCTCCCTGAACTGGACAACCGCCCGCTGTACTTTGCTAGCATATCCAAAATGAAATTGGCGGATCGAACGAGGTTGAAGTAGATCACGATCCTCCAGGCTTCAGCATCCGCATCGAAAGCCTTCGGAGCAAAGTGGTATTGGAACGATTTCATCATGGTCGACTTCCCCGAACAAGATTGTCCTGCAAGGCCCGGTGAGACGGATAGTGTACCTACTGCAAATTGAAACAAATCGAACCTAGGAGTAAGACCTTTCGGGGCCTTCTCTTCTTTTGGAGTTGGATCTCCTTTTTCTCCCGCTCGATGGCCTCGTCGATTTCATCGCTGTTAATGCGGGTCAATGAAATCTGTCAAAGTGCAAATCAAAGTACATCAACCTACCTGACTCTCTTCGCTCTCTTTGCCTCTTCGGATCTCGAACGTTTCTCCTCCTCATTCGCAGGGGGCGGAAGCTCAGGCGGCCAAATAGCCATAATAACGATAAAATAAAGAGTGAGTGAAGGAGAAGGGGAGCAGTTAGGGGAAAGAGAAATCTTCGAGAGGCCTTTCGGTGAGAACTTAAACAGCGGCGGGTCCCACTGACATTTCGCGATTATTGGCAAAGGTGACACTTGGCCATAAAAGTCTGGCTCCGCATCGCTAGGAGATTCCAAAAGGAACTCATCAGCCGACGTTACCGTAGATACTTACGCGAAAATCGAGCGCCCCGATTCTTGACTTCCCTGTTCAGGGTGCCTCCCGCCTATCATAGCACCCGCCGTTCACCTGTTTGTTGGCTCTCCATGCACGCCAACCGTCGGCATATCAAACGCGTCAGGGTTTGGCGTGGTAAAATCGCATTGACTGAGCTCTGGGCGGAGCATTACATCTCTCCGCGTTAAGGAGCCATCAAATTTGAATGCATACCTCGTAGCACCATTCGACAACCAGTCGGTGGTTGCATCTGATGTCTGAGATGCACGAAAGAATACCATCATAGACAAGTGGAATATCTTGACGTCCCAGGGGCAGAACACGGTGCTTGGCAAGGGTGGGTCCCTCTCTGGTATAATAGAATCATTGAATCAGCCAGGGTTAAAGTCATCCCCTACAACAAAAGAGTTGACTTGAGATCAAGCGAAATCTGCATGATGCCATCTATAAGACGCCGTGCCTGCTCGCTAATTGCATCGCATTTGTTGTTATCCCCTTCGTATTGGTTGCCTCTTTCCACAGAGGGTGGACTGATATTGAAAATTCATATATGAATCTACATCACCGCGGTTGACCATCGCGGAATGTTACTCCTAATGAAAAAAAGCCTGGCAGTGGTGGACTACACAACTTCAAAGGGTATCCGCATGGCTCGGAGAAACACACCAGGATAGCCAGGTCTTGAAACACCACCCTCCTGCTAAAACTTGTGGTTGAAAGAAGGGTGCAGACTTGTTGAACGCGGTTGCGGAAGCGACGCAGGCCGCCAGGCGTCTAATTCATTCATGTGGCGCCGCCATCATCCCAAAAGGCAAAGTCTGATTTGCCTCCGCTCCAGACCGAAAAGGCAACCCCGAACATGGCTACCAAACGAACCTCGTGGCGTTCGAGGCATACCCACGATCAACAACTGAGAAACACAGAAAACTACGCCAATATCAGTGGGTGCACAGGACATCAACAAGAAACTAGGCGGATCAATCGCTCATTCAAATGGTGAGAGCATCTCGTCGTGGTCTCGCTAGGAACGGCTGGCTCACAATTGTACATACGGAGATCCAGCTGACAGAAGTTTCTTGGAGAATGGAGGTGTGTCAATATTGAAGTTCCAGGATCATTGGAACCTAGCAGGAGACCACTGACATCCTCAGATGGATGTCTTCCCGTCTGACGAGAGGCGCCTTCGTTGCATACGGACACATCCGTCTTGGCCTCCCTCCAACTGGATTAGCCTCATTGATCACAAAGCGCTACTTTGACCACCAGGGTCAGCCGAAATCAGGACCCATCGGTCTTCACGTCATACTTCCTCCGAGGCTGTGGAGGACAAGCATCCCCGAAGACTTTCACCGAAACCGTCACCGGAGGAGCATCATGATCATCGAAATCGACGACTTGGGCACAGAAGTGTGTTCCCGAGGTCAGATTGTCACGTCGAGAAGTTCTTCTACCTCCGCCTCCATGCAGCGCATTCACCTCTCTCGTCGATTCATTGTTCGAGAGCATTCACACACGGCGTCGCTTCTCCTCGCGATTGACTTATCCAGGATCTCTTGTGCTTGAGGCGGAGGTACACTCCGAGCCTCCGACCCCAATAGCAAGATTCAGGAAACATGGTTCATCCCCGTAAGAATCTGCGCCTTCGCACCATAACCGCGATCCAGATCCTACCAACTCAATACAAAAGCAAAGAAAAAGGGGTCTTGGGTTTACTGTAATCCCCGAGGTCGCCTTCTAATGATTATCGGTATGTTTAAAGCAGTCGTGGGTATTTGGCGGTGTCTTCGTCTATAGCAACGGGATCGACTCGTGACAGCCTTCTCGATATTCAACAAGATTCGAATTCAACCGAAGAAGGTAAATACATGCTTTACTCGATTCAATTCCTCATGCGCACTTGTGTTATCTTCCTCTTCTGTTCAGAGGTCTATCCGAAGTTGAAGCGGTGAGCACATTGCCTGGTCTTTTCAACACTTTTCACGGTTTCACTCACTCCTAACCCCAGGTGGTAGCCTCCGGTATCTACGATGCATGATACTGCAGTACCGTTTGTCAACCTGAGACTTGGAAGTTGGAGGCGAACAATACTGAAGCGAAGGCGGAATACCCGCTGAACATCCAAGTCCGAGTATCGTGTTACCCGAATTTCGCAACCCATCTGGTAACGCTACGCCGTTACGTTTCTTTGTCCGTTTAAACTTCCCGAAGATACTAGATACGCCCAACTCAATCTTGACGGATCATACTGACGCTTGCTCAAGGGGTTGTCCACCGTGTTCCGTATTGTCTATGATAGTCGAAATACCCACCACCGCATGCATGACATGACATAACCATTCCCTCTTTCGATCCTCACACCCCACCTCGAAGACTGACGCAAAGCCGATCACCGTATCCAGACATGCATCACCCTGATTCTCATCTCCATACGTCTCTTGACTTGCCAGCTTGGGTTTTACAGACGCCTTTCACCATTCCCAACGGTTTCGACATCATCCTCCGAAACTCCAGGAGTACCCACCGGCCATATGCACATCATCCGCGATTACTAAATGTCTCCCTCGACCCGTATGTTCACGATGGATACCAACCCCACCCCATGATCAACCCCCATACAATTTTGCTATCCAATCTTCCAGTCTGCCTCAGCCTAGGTTCAGACTTGGACCAGGCGTCGTCCAGTATCATTCTTGCCTTATGCCATGATTACAAGCGTCCTCTTTCTGACTTATGTTTCCCACAAAGCAGGCGCAACAACAGAATGGTATCACCTCAATCCTCGTAATGGTTGCGAGGCCGGGGGTTTTACTGTATCCACTCGGACTCGGAAGGGGCCTCAACTGCATGTGGTGTACTGATCATCCGTCTTTCAACTACGGCAATTCTAATCTTGAAGAGCATATGTCGGCTTCTAGATATACCCATCCTTCGAATCGGACCAAACCTTGGGATGTCTATCGTTGAACACCGATGGGGAACTCCATGTTTTGTCCTAAACATGTACCCGCATAAGGGAAGCCCATTCTCGAAGTCCAAACGCAGATACACCCCACATCGAATCACCGCTAAAGGCAACCAACACTTCCAAATCAAGGTTTCACGGGAATCCATATGACATCCAACAACTTCCACCGACGCTCCCAACGACCATCCTTCCAACACTATCGGGGACACACGACTCCGATGCGTCATCACAAACCAACCTGTCCAGAAATACGCTATAACAAATACTGCCTCCACCTATTCTCCTCAAATACAAGTCTCAATATACCCCTCCTCGGACATCGTTCTCACCACTCCGCGTGAGGAAGCATGCCACCTCATACCTACACCCCACAATCAACGATCGTTGCTATAATCCCGATAGTCGCTATCACCGTCCGAACATCTACCTATCAGACTTCCGTACGTGCGTGTGTGTAGTACCTAGTACCCCTGCTTCTTGTAACGCGAAGCTCGTACCTCCGAGTCCTCAGGTGGTAATTAAGCACACGAAACTCAAAACCCCTTGTACTGTATTATATACCAATTCCTAATGAAACACCATCATCATCCGCTTTTCTCAGGTCCCGTTCGTACACATGTGTTCGAACAGGTACACGGGTCTGACACTCCCGCAAGTCCAGTACTCGACACTCAGGTCCTCAGGCTAACACTTTGAAATGTATCACCTGTGATCTGTTCTCAAGTGATTGTTCCTTGGATTGAGTCAGAGTCTTCGGTCAGATCGACTCGTCATGATGTGTATCTGCACGTATTGTGGTATGTGTCGAGCTATATATATCACGATACTTTTTCTCATCCAATTGCGACATGGAGTCAAATTCCAAATTTTCATCATACTTCTTTCGACGTATCTTGCAATTGCTTATGCATATGGCTCCTCGACGCACTTGTTTTATACCACGTTTAGTACTGGTTTAATACGCTCAATTCTTGACGCGACGGATATATACCTCAGTTTTGATCTATCTGCAAGGAAACAACAACCAAGAGTAACATGCAGTATACGCAGTCAGCCTCAACTCCTACCCCCCAAAGCTGAACCGGATATTTCGAAGTTCGAAACCGCACGCAGGACCAAAACAATGATCAAAGAAAAAGTAAGAGAGGCAAAAAGTCTAACTGTACAAATCAGCCTACGGATTACACGAAGCAACAAACAACAACCCTCAAGTTCAAAGAGAAAGAGTCCTT